>CANTUW010000279.1:0-16955 GCA_947686815.1 Podarcis lilfordi
AAAAATCTTTTCTACCGGTGAAGTTGTCGAGGGCTGATTTCTATTCCTGTGATGAAAAGCCTCTGTTTCAACTGCGAGACCTCTCAGGGGAGCATTTTCAACCGTTTGGTACCATTTTTGAGTGAATTGCCGAAAGTCAGATTTTTGATGAAATTGTGACCCCGGGGCTAAGGGATTTTTTCAAAAAATCTTTTTCTACCGATGAAGTTGTCGAGGGCTGATTTCTATTCCTGTGATGAAAAGCCTTCTGATTCAACTGCCAAACCTCTCAGGGGAGCATTTTCAACCGTTTGGTACCATTTTTGAGTGAATTGCCGAAAGTCAGATTTTTGATGAAATTGTGGACCCCGGGCTTAGGGATTTTTTCAAAAAATCTTTTCTGCCGGTGAAGTTGTCGAGGGCTGATTTCTTGTCCTGTGATAAAAGCCTTCTGTTGCAAACCGCCAAACCTCTCAGGGAGCATTTGCAACCGTTTGGCACCATTTTTGAGTGAATTGCTGAAAGTCAGATTTTGATGAAATTCTGAGCTCCGGGTTTAGGGATTTTTTCAAAAATCTTTTCTGCCGGTGAAGTTGTCGAGGGCTGATTTCTTTTCCTGTGATAAAAGCCTTCTGTTTCAACCGCCAAACCTCTCAGGGGAGCATTTGCAACCGTTTGGCACCATTTTTGAGTGAATTGCCGAAAGTCAGATTTTTGATGAAATTGTGACCCCGGGCTTAGGGATTTTTTCAAAAAATCTTTTTCTGCTGGTGAAGTTGTCGAGGGCTGATTTCTTTTCCTGTGATAAAAAGCCTTCTGTTACAACGGCCAAACGTCTCAGGGGAGCATTTGCAACCGTTTGGCACCATTTTTGAGTGAATTGCCGAAAGTCAGATTTTTGATGAAATTGTGACCCCGGGGCTGAGGGATTTTTTCAAAAAATCTTTTTCTGCCGGTGAAGTTGTCGAGGGCTAATTTCTTTTCCTGTGATAAAAAGCCTTCTGTTGCAACCGCCAAACCTCTCAGGGGAGCATTTACAACCGTTTGGCACCATTTTTGAGTGAATTGCCGAAAGTCAGATTTTTGATGAAATTGTGACCCCAGGGCTTAGGGATTTTTTCAAAAATCTTTTTCTGCCGGTGAAGTTGTCGAGGGCTGATTTCTTTTCCTGTGATAAAAGCCTTCTGTTTCAACCGCCAAACCTCTCAGGGGAGCATTTGCAACCGTTTGGCACCATGTTTGAGTGAATTGCCGAAAGTCAGATTTTTGATGAAATTGTGACCCCGCGCGGCTTAGGGATTTTTTCAAAAATCTCTTTCTGCCGGTGAAGTTGTCGAGGGCTGATTTCTTTTCCTGTGATACAAAGCCTTCTGTTTCAACCGCCAAACCTTTCAGGGGAGCATTTCCAACCGTTTGGCACCATTTTTGAGTGAATTGCCGAAAGTCAGATTTTTGATGAAATTGTGACCCCGGGGCTTAGGGATTTTTTCAAAAAATAATTATCTGCACGAGAAGTTGAAGAGGGCTGAATACATCTGCTGTGATTAAAAGAATTCTGTTTCAACCGCCAAACTTCTCAGGGGAGCATTTGCAACCGTTTGGCACCATTTTTGAGTGAATTGCCGAAAGTCAGATTTTTGATGAAATTGTGACCCCGGGGCTTAGGGATTTTTTCAAAAATTCTTTCTGCCGGTGAAGTTGTCGAGGGCTGATTTCTTTTCCTGTGATAAAAGCCTTCTGTTGCAACCGCCAAACCTCTCAGGGGAGCATTTGCAACCGTTTGGCACCATTTTTGAGTGAATTGCCGAAAGTCAGATTTTGATGAAATTGTGACCCCGGGCTTAGGGATTTTTTCAAAAATCTCATTCTGCCGGTGAAGTTGTCGAGGGCTGATTTCTTTTCCTGTGATAAAAGCCTTCTGTTTCAACCGCAAAACCTCTCAGGGGAGCATTTGCAACCGTTTGGCACCATTTTTGAGTGAATTGCCGAAAGTCAGATTTTTGATGAAATTGTGACCCCGGGGCTTAGGGATTTTTTCAAAATATCTTTTTCTGCCGGTGAAGTTGTCGAGGGCTGATTTCTTTCCTGTGATAAAAAGCCTTCTGTTTCAACCGCCAAACCTCTCAGGGGAGCATTTGCAACCGTTTGGCACCATTTTTGAGTGAATTGCCAAAAGTCAGATTTTGATGAAATTGTGACCCCGGGGCTTAGGGATTTTTTCAAAAATCTTTTCTGCCGGTGAAGTTGTCGAGGGCTGATTTCTTTTCCTGTGATAAAAGCCTTCTGTTTCAACCGCCAAACTTCTCAGGGGAGCATTTGCAACCGTTTGGCACCATTTTTGAGAGAATTGCCGAAAGTCAGATTTTTGATGAAAGTGTGACCCGGGGCTTAGGGATTTTTTCAAAAATCTTTTCTGCCGGTGAAGTTGTCGAGGGCTGATTTCTTTTCCTGTGATAAAAAGCCTTCTGTTTCAACCGCCAAACCTCTCAGGGTAGCATTTGCAACCGTTTGGCACCATTTTTGAGTGAATTGCCGAAAGTCAGATTTTAGATGAAATTGTGACCCCGGGGCTTAGGGATTTTTTCAAATAATCTTTTTCTGCCGGTGAAGTTGTCGAGGGCTGATTTCTTTTCCTCTGATAAAAGCCTTCTGTTTCAACCGCCAAACTTCTCAGGGCAGCATTTGCAACCGTTTGGCACCATTTTTGAGTGAATTGCCGAAAGTCAGATTTTTGATGAAATTGTGACCCCGGGCTTAGGGATTTTTTCAAAAATTCTTTTCTGCCGGTGAAGTTGTCGAGGGCTGATTTCTTTTCCTGTGATAAAAGTCTTCTGTTTCAACCGCCAAACCTTTCAGGGAGCATTTGCAACCGTTTGGTACCATTTTTGAGTGAATTGCCGAAAGTCAGATTTTTGAAGAAATTGTGACCTCCGGGCTTAGGGATTTTTTCAAAAATCTTTTTCTGCCGGTGAAGTTGTCGAGGGCTGATTTCTTTTCCTGTGATAAAAGCCTTCTGTTTCAACCGCCAAACCTCTCAGGGCAGCATTTGCAACCGTTTGGCACCATTTTTGAGTGAATTGCCGAAAGTCAGATTTTTGATGAAATTGTGACCCCGGGCTTAGGGATTTTTTCAAAATTCTTTTTCTGCCGGTGACGTTGTCGAGGGCTGATGTCCTTTCCTGTGATTAAAAGCCTTCTGTTTCAACCTACAAACCTTTCAGGGTATCATTTGCAACCCTTTGGCACCATTTTTGAGTGTATTGCCGTAAGTCAGATTTTTGATGTAGTTGTGACCCCGGGGGCTTACGGATTTTTTCAATAAAAAAATTTCTGCCGGTGAAGTTGTCGAGGGCTGATTTCTTTTCCTGTGATAAAAGCCTTCTGTTTCAACCGCCAAACCTTTCAGGGGAGCATTTCCAACCGTTTGGCACCATTTTTGAGTGAATTGCCGAAAGTCAGATTTTTGATGAAATTGTGACCCCGGGGCTTAGGGATTTTTTCAAAAAATCTTTTTCTACCGGTGAAGTTGTCGAGGGCTGATTTCTATTTCTGTGATGAAAGGCCTTCTGTTTCAACTGCGAAACCTCTCAGGGGAGCATTTGCAACCGTTTGGTACCATTTTTGAGTGAATTGCCGAAAGTCAGATTTTTGATGAAATTGTGACCCCGGGGCTTAGGGATTTTTTCAAAAAATCTTTTCTGCCGGTGAAGTTGTCGAGGGCTGATTTCTATTCCTGTGATGAAAAGCCTTCTGTTTCAACTGCGAAACCTCTCAGGGGAGCATTTGCAACAGTTTGGCACCATTTTTGAGTGAATTGCCGAAAGTCAGATTTTTGATGAAATTGTGACCCCGGGGCTTAGGGATTTTTTCAAAAAATCTCTTTCTGCCGGTGAAGTTGTCGAGGGCTGATTTCTTTTCCTGTGATAAAAAGCCTTCTGTTGCAACCGCCAAACCTCTCAGGGGAGCATTTACAACCGTTTGGCACCATTTTTGAGTGAATTGCCGAAAGTCAGATTTTTGATGAAATTGTGACCCCAGGGCTTAGGGATTTTTTCAAAAAATCTTTTTCTGCCGGTGAAGTTGTCGAGGGCTGATTTCTTTTCCTGTGATAAAAAGCCTTCTGTTTCAACCGCCAAACCTCTCAGGGCAGCATTTGCAACGGTTTGGCACCATTTTTGAGTGAATTGCCGAAAGTCAGATTTTTGATGAAATTGTGACCCTGGGGCTTAGGGATTTTTTCAAAAATCTTTTTCTGCCGGTGAAGTTGTCGAGGGCTGATTTCTTTTCCTGTGATAAAAGCCTTCTGTTTCAACCGCCAAACTTCTCAGGGGAGCATTTGCAACCGTTTGGCACCATTTTTGAGTGAATTGCCGAAAGTCAGATTTTTGATGAAATTGTGACCCCGGGGCTTAGGGATTTTTTCGAAAATTCTCTTTATGCCGGTGAAGTTGTCGAGGTCTGTTCTCTTCTCCTGTGTATTATAGCCTTCTGTAGCAACCGCCAAACTTCTCAGGGGAGCATTTGCAACCGTTTGGCACCATTTTTGAGTGAATTGCCGAAAGTCAGATTTTTGATGAAATTGTGACCCCGGGGCTTAGGGATTTTTTTCAAAAATCTCTTTCTGCCGGTGAAGTTGTCGAGGGCTGATTTCTTTTCCTGTGATAAAAAGCCTTCTGTTGCAACCGCCAAACCTCTCAGGGGAGCATTTACAACCGTTTGGCACCATTTTTGAGTGAATTGCCGAAAGTCAGATTTTTTATGAAATTGTGACCCCGGGGCTTAGGGATTTTTTCAAAAAATCTCTTTCTGCCGGTGAAGTTGTCAAGGGCTGATTTCTATTCCTGTGATGAAGAGCCTTCTGTTTCAACTGCGAAACCTCTCAGGGGAGCATTTGCAACCGTTTGGCACCATTTTTGAGTGAATTGCCGAAAGTCAGATTTTTGATGAAATTGTGACCCCGGGGGTTAGGGATTTTTTCAAAGAATCTTTTTCTTCCGAATAAGTTGTCGAGGGCTGATTTCTATTCCTGTGATGAAGAGCCTTCTGTTTCAACTGCGAAACCTCTCAGGGGAGCATTTGCAACCGTTTGCCACCATTTTTGAGTGAATTGCCGAAAGTCAGATTTTTGATGAAATTGTGACCCTGGGGCTTAGGGATTTTTTCAAAAAATCATTTTCTACCAGTGAAGTTGTCAAGGGCTGATTTCTATTCCTGTGATGAAAAGCCTTCTGTTTCAACTGCGAGACCTCTCAGGGGAGCATTTGCAACCGTTTGGGACCATTTTTGAGTGAATTGCCGAAAGTCAGATTTTGATGAAATTGTGACCCCGGGCTTAGGGATTTTTTCAAAATTCTATGTCTGCCGGTGAAGTTGTCGAGGGCTGATTTCTTTTCCTGTGATAAAAAGCCTTCTGTTTCAACCGCCAAACTTTTCAGGGGAGCATTTCCAACCGTTTGGCACCATTTTTGAGTGAATTGCCGAAAGTCAGATTTTTGATGAAATTGTGACCCCGGGGTTAGGGATTTTTTCCAAAAATCTTTTTCTTCCGGTTAAGTTGTCGAGGGCTGATTTCTTTTCCTGTGATAAAAGCCTTCTGTTTCAACCGCCAAACCTCTCAGGGGAGCATTTGCAACAGTTTGGCACCATTTTTGAGTGAATTGCCGAAAGTCAGATTATTGAAGAAATTGTGAAACCGCGGCTAATCGATTATTTCAACAAAATCTATTTCTGCCGGGGAAGTTGTCAAGGGCTGATTTCTATTCCTGTGATGAAGAGCCTTCTGTTTCAACTGCGAAACCTCTCAGGGGAGCATTTGCAACCGTTTGGCACCATTTTTGAGTGAATTGCCGAAAGTCAGATTTTTGATGAAATTGTGACCCCGGGGGTTAGGGATTTTTTCAAAAAATCTTTTTCTGCCGGTGAAGTTGTCAAGGGCTGATTTCTATTCCTGTGATGAAGAGCCTTCTGTTTCAACTGCGAAACCTCTCAGGGGAGCATTTGCAACCGTTTGCCACCATTTTTGAGTGAATTGCCGAAAGTCAGATTTTTGATGAAATTGTGACCCCGGGGCTTAGGGATTTTTTCAAAAAATCATTTTCTACCAGTGAAGTTGTCGAGGGCTGATTTCTATTCCTGTGATGAAAAGCCTTCTGTTTCAACTGCGAGACCTCTCAGGGGAGCATTTGCAACCGTTTGGGACCATTTTTGAGTGAATTGCCGAAAGTCAGATTTTTGATGACATTGTGACCCCGGGCTTAGGGATTTTTTCAAAATTCTATTTCTGCCGGTGAAGTTGTCGAGGGCTGATTTCTTTTCCTGTGATAAAAGCCTTCTGTTTCAACCGCCAAACTTTTCAGGGGAGCATTTCCAACCGTTTGGCACCATTTTTGAGTGAATTGCCGAAAGTCAGATTTTGATGAAATTGTGACCCCGGGCTTAGGGTTTTTTTCAATTATATCTTTTTCTTCCGGTTAAGTTGTCGAGGGCTGATTTCTTTTCCTGTGATAAAAGCCTTCTGTTTCAACCGCCAAACCTCTCAGGGGAGCATTTGCAACAGTTTGGCACCATTTCTGACTGAATTGCCTAAAGTCAGATTTTTGATGAAATTGTGACCCCGGGGTTATGGATTTTTTCAAAAATCTTTTCTGCCGGTGAAGTTGTCACGGGCTGATTTCTATTCCTGTGATGAAGAGACTTCTGTTTCAACTGCGAAACCTCTCAGGGGAGCTTTTGCAACCGTTTGGCACCATTTTTGAGTGAATTGCCGAAAGTCAGATTTTTGATGAAATTGTTACCCCGGGGCTTAGGGATTTTTTCATAAAATCTTTTCTGCCGGTGAAGTTGTCGTGGGCTGATTTGTTTTCCTATGATAAAAATCCTTCTGTTTCAACCGCCAAACTTCTCAGGGGAGCTTTTGCAACCGTTTGGCACCATTTTTGAGTGAATTACCGAAAGTCAGATTTTTGATGAAATTGTGACCCCGGGGGTTAGGGATTTTTCAAAAATCTTTTCTTCCGGTGAAGTTGTCGAGGGCTGATTTCTTTTCCTGTGATAAAAAGCCTTCTGTTTCAACCGCCAAACCTCTCAGGGTAGCATTTGCAACCGTTTGGCACCATTTTTGAGTGAATTGCCGAAAGTCAGATTTTTGATGAAATTGTGACCCCGGGGCTTAGGGATTTTTTCAAGAAATCTGTTTCTGCCAATGAAGTTGTCGAGGGCTGATTTCTATTCCTGTGATGAAAAGCCTTCTGTTTCAACTGCGAGACCTCTCAGGGGAGCATTTGCAACCGTTTGGTACCATTTTTGAGTGAATTGCCGAAAGTCAGATTTTTGATGAAATTGTGACCCCGGAGCTTAGGGATTTTTTCAAAAATTCTTTTTCTGCCGGTGAAGTTGTCGAGGGCTGATTTCTTTTCCTGTGATAAAAAGCCTTCTGTTTCAACCACCAAACCTTTCAGGGGAGCATTTGCAAACGTTTGGCATCATTTTTGAGTGAATTGCCAAAAGTCAGATTTTTGATGAAATTGTGACCCCGGGGCTTAGGGATTTTTTCAAAAATTCTTTTTCTGCCGGTGAAGATGTCGAGGGCTAATTTCTTTTCCTGTGATAAAATGACTTCTGTTTCAACCGCCAAACCTTTCAGGGGAGCATTTGCAACCGTTTGGCACCATTTTTTAGTGAATTGCCGAATGTCAGATTTTTGATGAAATTGTGACCCCGGGGCTTAGGGATTTTTTCAAAAAATCTTTTTCTTCCGGTGAAGTTGTCGAGGGCTGATTTCTTTTCCTGTGATAAAAAGCCTTCTGTTTCAACCGCCAAACCTCTCAGGGTAGCAGTTGCAACCGTTTGGCACCATTTTTGAGTGAATTGCCGAAAGTCAGATTTTTGATGAAATTGTGACCTCGGGCTTAGGAATTTTTTCAAAAATCTTTTTCTGCCGGTGAAGTTGTCGAGGGCTGATTTCTATTCCTGTGATAAAAATCCTTCTGTTTCAACTGCGAAACCTCTCAGGGGAGCATTTGCAACCGTTTGGTACCATTTTTGAGTGAATTGCCGAAAGTCAGATTTTTGATGAAATTGTGACCCCAGGGGCTTAGGGATTTTTTCAAAAAATCTTTTTCTGCCTGTGAAGTTGTCGAGGGCTGATTTCTTTTCCTGTGATAAAAAGCCTTCTGTTTCAACTGCGAAACCTCTCAGCGGAGCATTTGCAACAGTTTGGCACCATTTTTGAGTGAATTGCCGAAAGTCAGATTTTTGATGAAATTGTGACCCCGGGGGTTAGGGATTTTTTCGAAAAATCTTTTTCTGCCGGTGAAGTTGTCAAGGGCTGATTTCTATTCCTGTGATGAAGAGCCTTCTGTTTCAACTGCGAAACCTCTCAGGGGAGCATTTGCAACAGTTTGGCACCATTTTTGAGTGAATTGCCGAAAGTCAGATTTTTGATGAAATTGTGACCCCGGTTGTTAGGGATTTTTTCAAAAATCTTTTCTGCCGGTGAAGTTGTCGAGGGCTGATTTCTATTCCTGTGATGAAAAGCCTTCTGTTTCAACTGCGAAACCTCTCAGGGAAGCATTTGCAACCCTTTGGTATCATTTTTGAGTGAATTGCCGAAAGTCAGATTTTTGATGACATTGTGACCCCAGGGGCTTAGGGATTTTTTCAAAAAATCTTTTTCTGCCGGTGAAGTTGTCAAGGGCTGATTTCTATTCCTGTGATGAAGAGCCTTCTGTTTCAACTGCGAAACCTCTCAGGGGAGCATTTGCAACCGTTTGGTTCCATTTTTGAGTGAATTGCCGAAAGTCAGATTTTTGATGAAATTGCGACCCCGGGGGTTAGGGATTTTTTCAAAAAATCTTTTTCTGCCGGTGAAGTTGACAAGGGCTGATTTCTATTCCTGTGATGAAGAGCCTTCTGTTTCAACTGCGAAACCTCTCAGGGGAGCATTTGCAACCGTTTGCCACCATTTTTGAGTGAATTGCCGAAAGTCAGATTTTTGATGAAATTGTGACCCCGGGGCTTAGGGATTTTTTCAAAAAATCATTTTCTACCAGTGAAGTTGTCAAGGGCTGATTTCTATTCCTGTGATGAAAAGCCTTCTGTTTCAACTGCGAGACCTCTCAGGGGAGCATTTGCAACCGTTTGGGACCATTTTTGAGTGAATTGCCGAAAGTCAGATTTTTGATGAAATTGTGACCCCGGGGTTTAGGGATTTTTTCAAAAATTCTATTTCTGCCGGTGAAGTTGTCGAGGGCTGATTTCTTTTCCTGTGATAAAAAGCCTTCTGTTTCAACCGCCAAACTTTTCAGGGGAGCATTTCCAACCGTTTGGCACCATTTTTGAGTGAATTGCCGAAAGTCAGATTTTTGATGAAATTGTGACCCCGGGGCTTAGGGATTTTTTCAAAAAATCTTTTTCTTCCGGTTAAGTTGTCGAGGGCTGATTTCTTTTCCTGTGATAAAAAGCCTTCTGTTTCAACCGCCAAACCTCTCAGGGGAGCATTTGCAACAGTTTGGCACCATTTTTGAGTGAATTGCCGAAAGTCAGATTTTTGATGAAATTGTGACCCCGGGGGTTATGGATTTTTTCAAAAAATCTTTTTCTGCCGGTGAAGTTGTCAAGGGCTGATTTCTATTCCTGTGATGAAGAGACTTCTGTTTCAACTGCGAAACCTCTCAGCGGAGCATTTGCAACAGTTTGGCACCATTTTTGAGTGAATTGCCGAAAGTCAGATTTTTGATGAAATTGTGACCCCGGGGCTTAGGGATTTTTTCAAAAAATCATTTTCTACCAGTGAAGTTGTCAAGGGCTGATTTCTATTCCTGTGATGAAAAGCCTTCTGTTTCAACTGCGAGACCTCTCAGGGGAGCATTTGCAACCGTTTGGGACCATTTTTGAGTGAATTGCCAAAAGTCAGATTTTTGATGAAATTGTGACCCCGGGGCTTAGGGATTTTTTCAAAAATTCTATTTCTGCCGGTGAAGTTGTCGAGGGCTGATTTCTTTTCCTGTGATAAAAAGCCTTCTGTTTCAACCGCCAAACCTTTCAGGTGAGCATTTGCAACCGTTTGGCACCATTTTTCAGTGAATTTCCGAAAGTCAGATTTTTTATAAAATTGTGACCCCGGGGCTTAGGGATTTTTTCAAAAATCTTTTCTTCCGGTTAAGTTGTCGAGGGCTGATTTCTTTTCCTGTGATAAAAGCCTTCTGTTTCAACCGCCAAACCTCTCAGGGGAGCATTTGCAACCGTTTGGCACCATTTTTGAGTGAATTGCCGAAAGTCAGATTTTTGCTGAAATTTTCCCCCGGGGGTTATGGTTTTTTTAAAAAAATTCTTTTTTTGCCGGTGAAGTTGTCGAGGGCTGATTTCTATTCCTGTGATGAAGAGACTTCTGTTTCAACTGCGAAACCTCTCAGGGGAGCATTTGCAACCGTTTGGCACCATTTTTGAGTGAATTGCCGAAAGTCAGATTTTTGATGAAATTGTGACCCCGGGGCTTAGGGATTTTTTCAAAAAAATCTTTTTCTGCCAGTGAAGTTGTCGAGGGCTGATTTCTATTCCTGTGATGAAAAGCCTTCTGTTTCAACTGCGAGACCTCTCAGGGGAGCATTTGCAACCGTTTGGTACCATTTTTGAGTGAATTGCCGAAAGTCAGATTTTTGATTAAATTGTGACCCCGGAGCTTAGGGATTTTTTCAAAAATTATTTTTCTGCCGGTGAAGTTGTCGAGGGCTGATTTCTTTTCCTGTGATAAAAAGCCTTCTGTTTCAACCGCCAAACCTTTCAGGGGAGCATTTGCAACCGTTTGGCATCATTTTTGAGTGAATTGCCGAAAGTCAGATTTTTGATGAAATTGTTAACCCGGTGCTTAGGCATATTTTCAAAAAATATTTTTCTGCCGGTGAAGATGTCGAGGGCTGATTTCTTTTCCTGTGATAAAATGCCTTCTGTTTCAACCGCCAAACCTTTCAGGGGAGCATTTGCAACCGTTTGGCACCATTTTTTAGTGAATTGCCGAATGTCAGATTTTTGATGAAATTGTGACCCCGGGGCTTAGGGATTTTTTCAAAAAATCTTTTTCTTCCGGTTAAGTTGTCGAGGGCTGATTTCTTTTCCTGTGATAAAATGCCTTCTGTTTCAACCGCCAAACCTCTCAGGGTAGCATTTGCAACCGTTTGGCACCATTTTTGAGTGAATTGCCGAAAGTCAGATTTTTGATGAAATTGTGACCCCGGGGCTTAGGAATTTTTTCAAAAAATCTTTTTCTGCCGGTGAAGTTGTCGAGGGCTGATTTCTATTCCTGTGATAAAAATCCTTCTGTTTCAACTGCGAAACCTCTCAGGGGAGCATTTGCAACCGTTTGGTACCATTTTTGAGTGAATTGCCGAAAGTCAGATTTTGATGAAATTGTGACCCCAGGGGCTTAGGGATTTTTCAAAAAATCTTTTTCTGCCGGTGAAGTTGTCGAGGGCTGATTTCTTTTCCTGTGATAAAAAGCCTTCTGTTTCAACTGCGAAACCTCTCAGCGGAGCATTTGCAACAGTTTGGCACCATTTTTGAGTGAATTGCCGAAAGTCAGATTTTTGATGAAATTGTGACCCCGGGGGTTAGGGATTTTTTCAAAAAATCTTTTTCTGCCGGTGAAGTTGTCAAGGGCTGATTTCTATTCCTGTGATGAAGAGCCTTCTGTTTCAACTGCGAAACCTCTCAGGGGAGCATTTGCAACCGTTTGGCACCATTTTTGAGTGAATTGCCGAAAGTCAGATTTTTGATGAAATTGTGACCCCGGGGGTTAGGGATTTTTTCAAAAAAATTCTTTTTCTGCCGGTGAAGTTGTCGAGGGCTGATTTCTTTTCCTGTGATAAAAAGCCTTCTGTTTCAACCGCCAAACCTCTCAGGGTAGCATTTGCAACCGTTTGGCACCATTTTTGAGTGAATTGCCGAAAGTCAGATTTTTGATGAAATTGTGACCCCGGGGCTTAGGGATTTTTTCAAAAAATCTTTTTCTGCCGGTGAAGTTGTCGAGGGCTGATTTCTTTTCCTGTGATAAAAAGCCTTCTGTTTCAACCGCCATACCTTTCAGTGGAGCATTTGCAACCGTTTGGCACCATTTTTGAGTGAATTGCCGAAAGTCAGATTTTTGATGAAATTGTGAGCCCGGGGGTTAGGGATTTTTTCAAAAAATCTTTTTCTGCCGGTGAAGTTGTCGAGGGCTGATTTCTATTCCTGTGATGAAAAGCCTTCTGTTTCAACTGCGAAACCTCTCAGGGAAGCATTTGCAACCGTTTGGTACCATTTTTGAGTGAATTGCCGAAAGTCAGATTTTTGAGGACATTGTGACCCCAGGGGCTTAGGGATTTTTTCAAAAAATCTTTTTCTGCCGGTGAAGTTGTCAAGGGCTGATTTCTATTCCTGTGATGAAGAGCCTTCTGTTTCAACAGCGAAACCTCTCAGGGGAGCATTTGCAACCGTTTTGCACCATTTTTGAGAGAATTGAAGAAAGACAGATTTTTGATGAAATTGTGAACCCGGGGTTAGGGATTTTTTCAAAAATCTTTTCTGCTGGTGAAGTTGTCAAGGGCTGATTTCTATTCCTGTGATGAAGAGCCTTCTGTTTCAACTGCGAAACCTCTCAGGGGAGCATTTGCAACCGTTTGCCACCATTTTTGAGTGAATTGCCGAAAGTCAGATTTTTGATGAAATTGTGACCCCGGGGCTTAGGGATTTTTTCAAAAATTCTATTTCTGCCGGTGAAGTTGTCGAGGGCTGATTTCTTTTCCTGTGATAAAAAGCCTTCTGTTTCAACCGCCAAACCTTTCAGGGGAGCATTTGCAACCGTTTGGCAACATTTTTGAGTGAATTGCCGAAAGTCAGATTTTTGATGAAATTGTGACCCCGGGGCTTAGGGATTTTTTCATAAAATCTTTTTCTGCCGGTGAAGTTGTCGTGGGCTGATTTCTTTTCCTGTGATAAAAAGCCTTCTGTTTCAACCGCCAAACCTCTCAGGGTAGCATTTGCAACCGTTTGGCACCATTTTTGAGTGAATTGCCGAAAGTCAGATTTTTGATGAAATTGTGACCACCTTGCTTAGGGATTTTTTCAAAAAATCTTTTTCTGCCGGTGAAGTTGTCGAGGGCTGATTTCTTTTCCTGTGATAAAAAGCCTTCTGTTTCAACCGCCATACCTTTCAGTGGAGCATTTGCAACCGTTTGGCACCATTTTTGAGTGAATTGCCGAAAGTCAGATTTTTGATGAAATTGTGACCCCGGGGGTTAGGGATTTTTTCAAAAAATCATTTTCAACCAGTGAAGTTGTCAAGGGCTGATTTCTATTCCTGTGATGAAAAGCCTTCTGTTTCAACTGCGAGACCTCTCAGGGGAGCATTTGCAACCGTTTGGGACCATTTTTGAGTGAATTGCCAAAAGTCAGATTTTTGATGAAATTGTGACCCCGGGGCTTAGGGATTTTTTCAAAAATTCTATTTCTGCCGGTGAAGTTGTCGAGGGCTGATTTCTTTTCCTGTGATAAAAAGCCTTCTGTTTCAACCGCCAAACTTCTCAGGGGAGCATTTCCAACCGTTTGGCACCATTTTTGAGTGAATTGCCGAAAGTCAGATTTTTGATGAAATTGTGACCCCGGGGGTTAGGGATTTTTTCAAAAAATCTTTTTCTACCGGTGAAGTTGTCGAGGGCTGATTTCTATTCCTGTGATGAAAAGCCTTCTGTTTCAACTGCGAAACCTCTCAGCGGAGCATTTGCAACAGTTTGGCACCATTTTTGAGTGAATTGCCGAAAGTCAGATTTTTGATGAAATTGTGACCCCGGCGCTTAGGGATTTTTTCAAAAATTCTATGTCTGCCGGTGAAGTTGTCGATGGCTGATTTCTTTTCCTGTGATAAAAAGCCTTCTGTTTCAACCGCCAAACTTTTCAGGGGAGCATTTCCAACCGTTTGGCACCATTTTTGAGTGAATTGCCGAAAGTCAGATTTTTGATGAAATTGTGACCCCGGCGCTTAGGGATTTTTTCAAAAAATCTTTTTCTGCTGGTGAAGTTGTCGAGGGCTGATTTCTTGTCCTGTGATAAAAAGCCTTCTGTTGCAACCGCCAAACCTCTCAGGGGAGCATTTGCAACCGTTTGGCACCATTTTTGAGTGAATTGCCGAAAGTTAGATTTTTGATAAAATTGTGACCCCGGGGGTTAGGGATTTTTCAAAAATCTTTTCTGCCGGTGAAGTTGTCTAGGGCTGATTTCTATTCCTGTGATGAAAAGCCTTCTGTTTCAACTGCGAAACCTCTCAGCGGAGCATTTGCAACAGTTTGGCACCATTTTTGAGTGAATTGCCGAAAGTCAGATTTTTGATGAAATTGTGACCCCGGGGCTTAGGGATTTTTTCAAAAAATCTTTTTCTGCCGATGAAGTTGTCGAGGGCTGAGTTCTATTCCTGTGATGAAAAGCCTTCTGTTTCAACTGCGAAACCTCTCAAGGGAGCATTTGCAACAGTTTGGCACCATTTTTGAGTGAATTGCCGAAAGTCAGATTTTTGATGAAATTGTGACCCCGGGGCTTAGGGATTTTTTCAAAAAATCTTTTTCTGCCGATGAAGTTGTCGAGGGCTGATTTCTTTTCCTGTGATAAAAAGCCTTCTGTTTCAACCGCCATACCTTTCAGTGGAGCATTTTCAACCGTTTGGCACCATTTTTGAGTGAATTGCCGAAAGTCAGATTTTTGATGAAATTGTGACCCCGGAGGTTAGGGATTTTTTCAAAAAATCGTTTTCTACCGGTGAAGTTGTCGAGGGCTGATTTCTATTCCTGTGATGAAAAGCCTTCTGTTTCAACTGCGAAACCTCTCAGGGGAGCATTTACAACCGTTTGGTACCATTTTTGAGTGAATTGCCGAAAGTCAGATTTTTGATGAAATTGTGACCCCGGGGGTTAGGGATTTTTTCAAAAAATCTTTTTCTGCCGGTGAAGTTGTCGAGGGCTGATTTCTTTTCCTGTGATTAATAGCCTTCTGTTTCAACTGCGAAACCTCTCAGGGGAGCATTTGCAACAGTTTGGCACCATTTTTGAGTGAATTGCCGAAAGTCAGATTTTTGATGAAATTGTGACCCCGGGGGTTAGGGATTTTTTCAAAAAATCTTTTTCTGCCGGTGAAGTTTTCAAGGGCTGATTTCTATTCCTGTGATGAAGAGCTTTCTGTTTCAACTGCGAGACCTCTCAGGGGAGCATTTGCAACCGTTTGGCACCATTTTTGAGTGAATTGCCGAAAGTTAGATTTTTGATAAAATTGTGACCCCGGGGGTTAGGGATTTTTTCAAAAAATCTTTTTCTGCCGGTGAAGTTGTCGAGGGCTGATTTCTATTCCTGTGATGAAAAGCCTTCTGTTTCAACTGCGAAACCTCTCAGGGGAGCATTTACAACCGTTTGGCACCATTTTTGAGTGAATTGCCGAAAGTCAGATTTTTGATGAAATTGTGACCCCGGGGCTTAGGGATTTTTTCAAAAAATCTTTTTCTACCGGTGAAGTTGTCGAGGGCTGATTTCTATTCCTGTGATCAAAAGCCTTCTGTTTCAACTGCGAGAACTCTCAGGGGAGCATTTGCAACCGTTTGGTACCATTTTTGAGTGAATTGCCGAAAGTCAGTTTTTGATGAAATTGTGACCCCGGGCTTAGGGATATTTTCAAAAATTCTTTTTCGGCCGGTGAAGTTGTCGAGGGCTGATTTCTTTTCCTGTGATAAAAAGCCTTCTGTTTCAACCGCCAAACCTCTCAGGTGAGGATTTGCAAACGTTTGGCACCATTTTTGAGTGAATTGCCGAAAGTCAGATTTTTGATGAAATTGTGACCCCGGGGCTTAGGGATTTTTTCAAAAAATCTTTTTCTGCCGGTGAAGTTGTCGAGGGCTGATTTCTTTTACTATGATAAAAATCCTTCTGTTTCAACCGCCAAACTTCTCAGGGGAGCATTTGCAACCGTTTGGCACCATTTTTGAGTGAATTGCCGAAAGTCAGATTTTTGATGAAATTGTGACCCCGGGGCTTAGGGATTTTTTCAAAAAATCTTTTTCTGCCGGTGAAGTTGTCAAGGGCTGATTTCTTTTCCTGTGACAAAAAGCCTTCTGTTTCAACCGCCAAACTTCTCAGTGTAGCATTTGCAACCGTTTGGCACCATTTTTTAGTGAATTTCCGTAAGTCAGATTTTTGATGAAATTGTGACCCCGGGGCTTAGGGATTTTTTCAAAAAATCTTTTTCTGCCGGTGAAGTTGTCGAGGGCTGATTTCTTTTCCTGTGATTAAAAGCCTTCTGTTTCAACCGCCAAACCTCTCAGGGGAGCATTTGCAACCGTTTGGCACCATTTTTGAGTGAATTTCCGAAAGTCAGATTTTTGATGAAATTGTGACCCCGGGGCTTAGGGATTTTTTCAAAAAATCTTTTTCTACCGGTGAAGTTGTTGAGGGCTGATTTCTCTTCCTGTGATGAAAAGCCTTCTGTTTCATCTGCGAGACCTCTCAGGGGAGCATTTTCAACCGTTTAGCACCATTTTTGAGTGAATTGCCGAAAGTCAGATTTTTGATGAAATTGTGACCCCGGGGCTTAGGGATTTTTTCAAAAAATCTTTTTCTACCGGTGAAGTTGTCGAGGGCTGATTTCTCTTCCTGTGATTAAAAGCCTTCTGTTTCAACTGCGAGACCTCTCAGGGGAGCATTTGCAACCGTTTGGCACCATTTTTGAGTGAATTGCCGAAAGTCAGATTTTTGATGAATTTGTGACCCCGGGGCTTAGGGATTTTTTCAAAAATTCTTTTTCTGCCGGTGAAGTTGTCGAGGGCTGACTTCTTGTCCAGTGATAAAAAGCCGTCTGTTGCAACCGCCAAACCTCTCAGGGGAGCATTTGCAACCGTTTGTCACCATTTTTTGAGTGAATTGCCGAAAGTCAGATTTTTGATGAAATTGTGACCCCGGGGTTAGGGATTTTTC
>CANTUW010000280.1:0-16949 GCA_947686815.1 Podarcis lilfordi
AGTGAGTTCAGAGGCTTCATTCTTGAGGGCATCTGCTTAGGAGAGCAAGTGCTTTTGAATGTCACATGCAGCTCAGTCCTTGGGAACTGCAGCCTTAGTCCCAAGTAAACTGCAAGGGATGGGGAGATTCATCTTCTTTCCTTCGCTTCTTTTGGTCCTTTCTAATTTACTGTTACCTTTCTCCAGGTTTTCCCCATGCCCCTTTGTTTACTATTACTCTTCATTTCCCCCTTCCATTTTTCCTTTCTTCCTCTACCGATATTGTTTTCCACATACTGAGATTTAGCGTTAATAGAATTCAGGGGAACGTCAAAGGTTTATTGCTATTTTAGCACAGATGACAGTAATTTAATCCTCCTGCCTTCTAACCATCATCAGTTCAGCAAGAGTTGTTTGTTGTGTGTTTGCTGCCCCAGGTTGACTCCTGCTGCTTTGGTACTAGGAGAGAGAGGGCCCTTCGTTGTTGTTGCTGTGGTATGAAAAGTTAAAGACATCCTCATAAGGCAATAACCTCAGGTTTTGGATAAAACTGTGTTGGACCAGCAGTTCAGTAGTGGTTATGGGTGAGCTGAGGTTCAAAGGTTGAGACTTCTTTTGTCTGAAGTGGACAGGGAGTCTTCAGAACAGTGGTGGTGGTTCCTCTTTTCCTTGTTGAATGATGGCTTCAGCTACTCCTCCCCACCTCACACAAACAGGCTGAGAAGGAGATGCACCATGGCAAGAATAAACTTGCTAGCCAAGTTGCTCTATTATTGCTGCCAGGTCTCTCTTGCACTCGGATGGGTTTGCCTTTCTAGCAGCAAGTACTGTCGATTTTGCGATGTCCAAATCACATTTTGTTTGGTTCAGCCGTAGGTGGTAACAAAGCAATGGAAAAACCAGCTAACTAAAGAGATGAGGTGGCCCCAAAAGTACAAATGGTAACTCAAAATATGTATAATCCAATTCAAGAGTTTTACTGCCCATTCATGTTATATCTAATGACAGTGAATGCGTTTTGGTGAGGAAAGGGGGAATTCGGGATTTGCCATTTGCAATACTTGCCCAAAGTCATGGCAGACTGGAAATACATAGAAACAGAACACAAAGAAGACATTTAAATGGGCAAATAGTCTTGAAACATTCACACATTGCCCACCCCTTCTCATTCACCCCTGTTTCTTCCCACTTAATCAAAATCTTGCTCCCGGTAAGGTCAGAATTCAAATTGAGCCACTCTGTATGGCTCTTTCCCGCCTTCTTTGTAAGCAGAATCCATGTGGAATTGTCATCTGCCATGGAGGGAGAATCCCATAAGCACTGTAGAGGCAGAAACATTTTAGCTTGCCAGAAGTATTGTTGTGGAAGAAACCTGGCCACATTGCCCCCCTTAAGGTGACTGCTGAAAACTGTCAAATAAAAGAACTGAGCAACAGGGGGGGGGTGGGGGGAAACAGGTCAAACAAATGTCGATGGAGCCAGGATTTTGAGTATCTCACCCTCTTTGAAATCCATGGGATCCTTGCCCATTGCATTCAGTTAACTCAAGACATTTGGGATTTCGGCTGTCTGGAAACACATTTTGGGCAGAATCCTGTGAGAAGTTATTGCCATGCAAGCTCCATTGAAAGAAGCAGGGAGTTACAGAGGAGCACACCACTGGGGTTTTTTTCCCTGCTGGTGCTTAGGCAGGAATGCTTCCTACAGGATTGTGCTCACTGATTTTAGTGGACCGAATATTTTGAGGTCTCTCCAGGTACCCCCATACTTGGGCTACAGCCAACCTAGGACTGGTCTTGGAAATATTGTCCCTGATCCAGAGCAAGCTTCTCACTCCTGAGACCCACTGAAATGGCAGCTCACAGCTAACTGGTGCTGTTGATTTCAGTGGGACGGAAGCATAGCTAGGACTGCAGTCCTAAACCCCACTTATTAGGGAGTAAGCACATGGAACACACTGAGAATTAGCTTTTAGTAGACTTGCATAGGATTGCTATATACGTAAATTTCTCTGGACTGGGTCAGTCGGTGGCTATCCTGTGCCTAGTTGAGTTACTCCTATGCCATTCACTCTGATAGGATTTAAGCAGCTTCATTGTGTTCAGGATTGTAGCCTGAGTCCCACGATGTACAGACACCATGGGCTAGTCACACTTCTTTGAAGTCTCTCAGCCTCAGTCACCTCACAGAGTGTTTGTTGTGGGGGAGGAAGGGAAAGGAGTTTGTTGGCCGCTTTGAGACTCCTTAAGGGGAGTGAAAGGCGGGCTATCAAGTCCAAACTGTAAACTCTAATTGCTGCAGTGCAGCAATCTAATGGAAAGGCACTTGAAGTGCATGATAATATGAAAGGTAATAGTGATGCAGTGTTAAGTTTTAAAAATGATGCTACCCGATGGCTGCCCTTCAATCATAAAAAAGCACCAGGCAGTTAACTTGAAAGGCACAGGCAATTGAGCGATCCCAATTAGGTTATATTGCATTGGAGTAAATGAGTGTGTGCTTTAAAGGAGCACTTATTGTAAGCAAAGCTGCTTGGAGACATTACCCAAGGTTTAAAAGTACCCTGCTTTTTTCAGTGCAGTTACTGGGGGTTTTTCTACCCCTTCTTGTCTGTTTCCACATTCAAGGTTAAAAAAGAACAAGGACAGCTTAGCTTTCTTCTTCAATACAGCCAGTTCCACAACATCAACAGCAAAAAAATAATATAAATCCGACTAGAGACTTAACACAAATTCAGCAAATCAAAGAGTAGCATTATTATTTTTTAATGAAAATACAGGTTGCTGTAATCCTGCCACACTGAACAAGCTGCCAGTTATCAAAAAGTGATCCCTGTAGACACCTGGAGTAGTTGGCTGCCTGTGTGATGAGGACATTTGTTTGCCACCATCTTTCCCAATCTGGGGAAGAGGCACAATTCACATACAATTACAATCAGCTCCTCATTGGCTGCATCCCAGCGGTGGGATTTTTGTGTTTTCCCCCCAATAGTTTGCCAAAGGTTTCCCTTGAAGGCATTCTTGCATCAGTTTCCCAACCTCACAGCCAGTGACAGATTGCGCTTGAGTAAAATGGAAAGCTAGTTGTTAAAGCTCAAATGTTCTTAAAAGAGTGCAGCAAGCACTGGCCCCTTGCTAACGGAGCCTTCCATGACTGTTCTACATGGTCACTGTTGGAACCAACAGCCATTTGGCTCCTCCCCTTTCCAGAGCATTCTTCAAAGACTCTTTCACTTCTTCATCCCATAACAGATGAAAGAGGTTGGTACCTGCTTTCCTGTTCCTGACTCATTTCTTTCTCCCCTTTTTTGGTATTATGTCACTTAGGAGAAGCTGGCATGGTGTGCAAATGACCTGTCACATATTAATTTAATTTATTCTGTCCTATGGACTCAAGACAACTTGCAGCAGTTCTCCCCACCCCAACCCACCCCATAAATTTGTAATAGTTCTGTCCCATACAGGCTTGCGATCTAAGGAAATCAAATGGTTGGGGAATGAAAGAGGTCAGATAAATAAAAATCACATAAACATAAAAAAACCAAGAGCTGCAAAACCAATTAGTCCAGAACCAATCCAAAGGACAAGCCCTTTTTGTAGACAACCACCTGTTGGTGGGCTCCGTGTACCTCTGATACAGTGTTAAGACCAGTGCTAATAGCTGTAGGTGCGGTTACAGAATTAATAATACTATGGGTGGGCAGGTTGCCTGGAGGTGACAGTTTCAAATGACTAGATCCGCATTTCTCAAACTTGGGGTGCCACGGTTCTGCCAGCTAGGGATGATGGGAGTTGTAGTCCAACAACAGTTGAAGACCGAAGTTTGAGGAAACACCGGGCTAGGTGTTAGGAGACCCAAGACTCGTGTCTGAGTAGGGCTGGGATGCCCATCAAGTAAAAGAACCATGTCCCTTGTGAACCAGTTTTAATGGCGCTGAGTTCACATGATATGTGGATTTCAGCAAGTCAAGGTCACTCTAGAAGCCCACCCCATTACGCAGCGTCCCATTCCTCCCCTCTTCCCTCCTCTCTCAGGTCTGAAAGCGGCACCTGCGTGTACATTCGCGCGTACATTCACGCATGCTTTGAATGTGTTGATAATGAGAGTTTGCTGGACCTGATATCCCAAGCACTAATAGCAAGAGGCTTTGGACAAACTTGGTAGCAGTTGAACTACACCCTGCTGCTTAATGGTTCACAAAGAGTGTTGGCCTGATGTACTCTGCCTTATTCTAAGTTTTACTCTTTTGCAACATGTCCTTTTTGAGATGCCAATGAGATGCGAAAAGCGATTCATTTACTTTTTTTATGCATATATCTTCCCCCACTATTGTGCGCCTCACCCCTGGCCCTTGCATAAGTAGTTTTTTAATCACATTGTTCTGACATTCTGATAGAAATGGCAGGAATAAGGGCACTTGTTTTGCATTTAGGAGCCAAGGTCGCACAGGGAGATACCTTTCTTTAGAAGCAAGAACCCCTGCAACTCTTTCCAAGGTTCTCTGATGCTCGCCAGCCCATATGGCCTTGCACTTCCCTTGCTAGCCATGTGTTGTAACTGCAGGCACCTCTCCACAAGGTTGAGGCACACACCACAAATGCACATGAATTGTAATCACTGTGGCACAGATTACAGTCACAGAAGCTCAGGTTACAAGTCGGCTGCATTTTTCCAGTGGAAGCGGGCCTTAAATAAAATCCGTCAAACGCAAATATGTCTTCCGAAAAATGTGTTCTACCTCAAGCACACCTGGTGCAACTCACAAAGCCCTTGATGAGTTGCATTAGGTACGCTTGAGACAACACCTGTTGTATTTGTGCTGTTGCGAGGAATTCCATTCAAGGGATTGAATAATAGTGAGACTGGAGAAGCCAGTACAGTGGTACCTCGGGTTACATACGCTTCAAGTTACATACACTTCAGGTTACAGACTCCGCTAACCCAGAAATAGTACCTCAGGTTAAGAACTTTGCTTCAGGATGAGAACAGAAATCGTGCTCCGGCGGCGCAGCAGCAGCAGGAGGCCCCATTAGCTAAAGTGGTGCTTCAGGTTAAGAACAGGTTAAGGACGGACCTCCGGAACGAATTAAGTACTTAACCCGAGGTACCACTGTATAAGTTGCTTTTTCGGCTGAATTTGGAGAAACCACTTGAAGCATCCGTTGTGTTGAGCTATTTCAATTGCTTTGGTTTGATTTGCTCATTGCAAACAGCTGAAAGTATGTAAATTTTGATAATAAATCTGCTTTGCAGTGGGGGTTGAATAAACTCGATTGCAACTGTATTTCCAGATTTGCCAGGTTTGTGACGAGGGTTGTCTTGGAAATGATGGTTCCCCTGCATATGTCATGAGGGAATGCCAAATCATATAAAAGTGGCTGGAGGATCTAGTCCTTGTCAAAATCTCAGATTACGCATAACTTGCTCCATTATAGCTATATTTCAGAGTGAGTGGTACCAAGCATCCAGTGTAAGATTTGGGGCTGTTTCCCAATGAGTTGCAATTACTTTCCATGCTGCCAAGATCATATATAAAGCGAGTTCTTTTCACAATATATTTACATTGGTATCATCAAAAGATAAAGCAATGTTAAATTTGGACAACAAACAGTAGTTTCTTTAGTAATACTGTTATCAAAATTAAATACCAAAAATCTTGCACCAGCTGACATTCCCAACATAAACATTATGTACAATGTTTATTGCAATCCTCCCCCCAAAATTAGGCGATACAGAAGAAATCATTTAGGACATGTGCAAAGGAGTGCAGTACTATCTGTGTAGTACAGTCAACCCCTGATTTGTTTGGGGGTTGCATTTTGGGTCATGGCACGCAATTGAGGGGCCCTTTTCTTGCTGCTTCCAGGGTCCCTGCGATTCATGCATGCACAGTCATGTATAGTTGGAACATGTGCAAAATAGTAATGGCCTGTAATTTTAAGGAGTTGAGCATGCTGCTTTATGGACTTGAGTCGTGGGCAACCATCAGGAGAGATGCCTCAACTCCTTCCAAATATGTGTCTAGAGGACTTTGGGTATCACATGGCAGGACAGAATGCCAATTATCTTTGTTTCCTAAGTCCGTATTCCCAGCATGTTTGCACTACTGTCTCAGTGATGTCTATGCTGGCTTTGCCATGTCCACAGAATGGGAGATGGCAGGATTCCCAAGGATGTGCTCTATGGGGAGCTGGATTCAGTCCCCCAGCCAATTGGCAGACCATCTCTGTGTTACACAGATGTCTGCAAATGTGACACAAAGGCTAGCAACATCAATCCCACCGTGGGGGAATCTCTTGCAGATGACCGAAGTGCCTGGAGACAGGCAGTCAAATTGTGTATTCCTAGCAATGACGAGGAGAAATGACTACTGAGGGGAGGAGAAAAACACAGTGGTACACCCGCATCAGCACAACCAGACATCTTCATTTGCCCTAGCTGCAACAAAACATGTCTCTCCCCCATTCATCTCTATACCTACAGCAGGCGCTGCAACTGCCAACAGTTTGTTCTTGGAGGTTGCCAATTTGGAGGACACTGCCCTCTTTGTCCCCAGCCACCATATCTATATCTCCTTTTTTATGCCCAAAGTTCATAGACTTTGTGTGTATAGTACATTGGACACAACACTATGTTGATAAGACACATCCCAGTTAAATGAATGAGCCTACTTTGGTGGCTAGAGTGGAAACTAGCCTAGAAACTTGACTGCAGTTCTCAATATGTTGTGTTTAGATAACTGATTTTAGTGGGTAACAAATCAACAAAACCAATTGTTTGTGGAAGCATTGTGGATAGCACCCTAAATGTGTGCACTTGACCACAAGTCTGTCTTCATTGCAGCCATGCATGGTCCTGGGAAATTTATCATTCATTTCCTTTGGAATAGCTTTTTCACATTCCCACCTTTTCTGGCAAACAGATGGATTGGTTTTTTGAAAATGCTCTTGTCTAACCCCTCTAACTCCGTGCTTGTTTGTGTTTGGCAACAGGTATGTCATCTCCTGGGTCAAGCTTGCTCGGTCCCAGCTCCTGCCAACCACCTAGCGGTTCAAAAGTACGTCAAAGTGCAAGTAGATAAATAGGTACCACTCCGGTGGGAAAGTAAACGGTGTTTCCGTGCGCTACTCTTGTTCGCCAGAAGTGGCTTAGTCATGCTGGCCACATGACCCGGAAGCTGTACGCCGGCTCCCTCGGCCAGTAAAGCGAGATGAGTGCCACAACCCCAGAGTCAGTCATGACAGGACATAATGGTCAGGGGTCCCTTTACCTTTAAGAGACATACTGTATGTTTCATGATATATGCAAGGCTCTGCAGAAATAAATCTGAGGGGCAGTCTAAAATCAATACTTTTTAAACTTGACGGTTAAACCCCATTTGTCAAATTTTCAGAGTTTCTTTTCTGATGATTCTCTGACACAGATAATATTGGCTTCCTGAAAATCATGGTTTGCTCGTACGCCCTTTAGAGGGCGTAGGAACATAAACCTTCCAAGTCTAAGAACACTGAAAAGCCAGAAGGGCCAATCTGGCCCAGTATCCTGTTCTTATAGTGGTCATCCAGATACCCGGTAGGAAACCCATGTCTGATACCTAATTTGCAGTTTGGAGGAGTTGAGCATAGTGAATACCACATGATGGTATTGCCTTGAGGCAGCCTGGCATTTCTCTTTATTGAATGTCGGCCAGCTGAGGTGTTGACCCACTCCTAGCTTTTGCATGCTTGACATGCCATACTTTCGTTGCAGATAAATGGCATTGCACTAGATAATAAATCACTGACTGAATGTGAAGCCAAAACAACAGAAGTCCACTTTCTTTTTTAATATTAAAAATAACCTTTATTATACAACAATTAACATATAAACTTAAACAGTACATACAATATATATACCTACATCAACATAAGCACACCCTAGACGTTAACTTAACATAACACCCCTTTTAACTTCCGATTCACCTTATTGAACTTTTTACATTTTGTTAATCGATATGCATTTCATTATTGTTTTATTTTCCCATTATTTATCGAAAAAAATTGTTATATACTTTTTCTACGTTTCAAGATTCCGTCTAAGTCTGTCAGGGGATTTGCATTATCACAATAATTTCTAAGGTATTCTTTAAACATTATCCAGTCTTCACTAAATTTCTGATTTGAATTTCCTCTTATTGTCCCAGTCATTTTTGCGAGTTGTAGATACTCTATCATTTTTGCTTGCCAGTCCATTTTGGTGAGGATATTGTCGCCTTTCCAATTCTTTGCTATTAAGATCCTAGCCGCTGTGGTTACGTACATAAACAGGGGTCTGAGATTATTATTTTTTAATTTCCCTGGACATAATATCTAACAAAGGCTTCAGGTGTTGTTTTATTAATGAGAATTTGAAGATCTTTTTAAGTTCATTATATATAGTGTCCCAAAATTTTCTTACCCTCTTACATTCCCACCACATGTGCCTACCCTGGTTTTACATCTCCAACAAACATCTGAACTATTCTTGTACATCTTGACCAATTTGGCTGGGGTTAGGTACCACCTGTTTAACATCTTCATCATATTTTCTCAAAGACTGTAACATGCGGTGAACCTTATGTCTACCCTCCACAGCCTTTCCCATTCATTCATTCATTCATTCATATACTGTGTCCAACATCCTGAGCCCAACGTACCATAACTGATTTCCCCTCCTCCTCCTTGACTTCCCAGTCGAAGAGGAGGTTATACATCTTTGGTAAATATTTCCCTTTGGGCTGAATGAAATTCTCTTCTAACTTTGATGTTTCTTGAGCAAACCCTTTTTGTTCACCCATGCCTAATATTTCATTAATTTGGGAGTATTGAAGTCAATCAGTCAAATGAAAACAAATTTCTTCAAAAATTTTTAAATTCAATTTGTTGTTTTTCTCTTCTAATAACATCTTGTACAATGCCCAGTTTCCCTTCGTATTTTTCTTCTTCACACCTAACGCGTCTATAGGTGAAATCCACTGGGGGGTTTTGGGTTCCAGTAGTTCTCTATATTTACTTCATATTTTATATAAAGATTTTCTTATTATATGGTTTAGAAACCCTTTGTGGACTTTCACCTTATCATAGGCTAGGTAGGTGTGCCAACCGTAGCGGTTATCAAACCCCTCCATGTCCAGCAAGTCTGTATCTTTTAGTATCATCCATTTGCGGATGCAGGTCAGCCCTGCTGCCTCATGACATAGTTAAAGGTCCGGTAAGGCAAAATCTCCTCTCTCCTTCCGGTCTATAAGCAGTTTGTGTTTTATTCTGGGCTTCTTCCCATTCCAAATAAATCTTGCAATGTCTCTCTGTCAGCTTTTAAAACAATTCATTCCCCCTAGGACCGGAATGGTCTGAAACAAAAAGACCATTCTCAGCAGGACATTCATTTTCACTATTGATATTCTACCCCAGAAGGAGAGATGGAGTCTACTCCAACTTTCTAAGTTTCTCTTTACTTCGTTCCAAGTTTTCACATCATTATCTTGAAATAGATTAATCCATTTTGCCATTAGCCATATGTCTAAGTACTTGACTTAAAAAAAAAGTCCAGCCCTGTAATTTCCTGTAATTCATTTTATTCATTAATTCCCATATTTTTAACCAACAAGTTGGTTTTCTTATAATTTATTTTAAATCTGGACATGTGTCCAAATTCATTTATTAATTCCTTTGCTTTTGGGGTGCTTTCTCGGGTTATCGGTGGTTAATATTAGCTATTCGGCATAAGCGCTTGCTTTATAAGATTTCTCTCTGACCACAATCCCCTTTATTTTTTCCTCTTTCCTTAACAACAGAAGTCTACTACAGAAGTCCAGAGGCCTCGGACTCCTAGGATGGGCGTAGGAGCCTTCTTATATTTCTCTCAGCCCTCCAAAAGGGAAACCATTTCACTGATGAAGGTGAGTGTTGAAGGGGATGGGAGGTAAAAGGAAGTAAAAGATGCACCTTTCATTTTAAAACATGGGCTTACTTGCATCTGTGCATAGCACAGCAGTGGCACTTGGCCCAAGATAATGATCAACATTGCTGCTGCAGAAACAGAAAAATTCTCTGTGTACAAAAAGCCAAAACAACGGAAGACCGTCTTTGATCTGACTCCTCCTAAGATGGACTACCTGTCTCCCAATCAGGTCTTGGGACATTTGCCCAAATGACTTTGGTTTTAAAAGCATGGAAGAGCCCAAAATGAAAAGGCCAAGGCACAAGTCTGCTCCTGCTTTGAGACATAATAATAATAATTATTATTATTATTATTATTATTATTATTATACCATGCCCATCTGGCTGGGTTTTCCCAACTATTCTGGGCGGCTTCCAACAAAAGATTAAAATACAGTGGTCTGTTCAACATTAAAACTTCCCTAAACAGGGCTGCCTTCAGATGTCTTCTAAAGGTCTGGTAGTTGTTCTTCTCTTTGACATCTGGTGGGAGGGTGTTCCACATGGTGGGTGCCACCACCGAGAAGCCCCTCTGCATGGTTCCCTGTAACTTGGCTTCTCGCAGTGAGGGAACCGCCAGAAGGCCCTCGGTGCAGCACCAACACTTTGAATTGTGCTCGGAAACGTACTGGGAGCCAATGTAGATCTTTCAAGACCGGTGTTATGTGGTCTCGGCAGCTGCTCCCAGTCACCAGTCTAGCTGCCGCATTCTGGATTAGTTGTAGTTTCCTGGTCACCTTCAAAGCTAGCCCCACGCAGAGCGCATTGCAGTAATCCAAGTGAGAGATAACTACAGCATGCACCACTCTGGCGAGACAGTCCGCAGGCAGATAGGGTCTCAGCCTGCGTACAAGATGGAGCTGGTAAACAGCTGCCCTGGGCACAGAATTAACCTGCGCCTCCATGGACAGCTGTGAGTCCAAAATGACTCCCAGTCTTCGCACCTGGTCCTTCAGGGGCACAGTTACCCCATTCAGGACCAGGGAGTCCTCCACACCTGCCCGCCTCCTGTCCCCCAAAAACAGAACTTCTGTCTTGTCATGATTCAACCTCAATCTCTTAGCCGCCATCCATCCTCCAACCGCCTCCAGACACTCACACAGGACCTAAATTAACCCCTGTGCCTATTCCTAATCCACCTCATTAGGTAGATATGGGAACATGAAGAGTGGGTCCTGGCACATACTTTCCAAAGAGATTTATTTGTGTGGCGTACCTTTTCTGCATCAAGGCAAAGAGCAAAAGAAAAAGGTGAACTGGTTTTCCCAGGTCTATGCTTAAGATCCCGGGAATTGGAAGTTGAAATGAAGTGGAACGTTTGTGGGGCAGTTCCACATGTGGTAGTTGCCGTTACGAGGAAGCAGAACCCCATAATGCAGGAGTGGCCCATCAACAACCTGTAGTCAAGATCCAAGGCACTTTATATTTGAGCCCTTGGCTGAACTTCCAATTTCTAATCTAATTATGATAGATTAACTCACAGTTCCACTTGTAGGGTGGGATGCATCAAACTGTAAGCAGAAGCTATCCTCCATTTTGATATTACGTCTTACTGGTTTGCCTGTAAATAGGAATTTGTATACGTTGGGATGCATTGGCAAGCCTGAGCACATGCGCTGAATAACTGGAAAGCCCTTGTTGCTGTGCGTGCCATGAAACCTGCCGTGTGCCTCTTTAATTTGGTGGCTGACCTCAGGTGTGGTGGAAGACACTGTCCCATCACCAGTGTTGAAAGAAAACTCAATGTCTAGGCCAATCAACATCTGGAACCCCTCTGTGAATCTAGATGTCGGTCATCCCTGCCATACCTGATACCAGAATAATGACTTTGGGTTGAAAGAGTGTGTGATTCTGAACTTTCCCCACAGGTACAAAAATGCACACCAGGAAGTGGTTCACGGCCGTATATGATAAGACTTGGTAAGTGGCATTTTGGATTGGATGGGATGGGAAGGGTCCCGTTTTTAAGAACAAAAAGGCTGGAGTAAGGAGTGTAGAACCCTTTCTTCCAATGCTTTTCTCCCACCCAGTTGCGCACGGTTCCACTATCTGAGCTCAGCAGAGGAGGAAAGCATTTGGGAGAAGGATAGCAGGGAGGGGACAATGGTGCCCCACTCCTTACCCATGCATTCCTTTTGGTTTTTTATTCTTTAAAAAAAGATGTCCCCCGTGAGATTGATATATCTCCATTTAACTACCAGAGGATGCAGTTAGATTTGTCTCTGAAATAATAAAGCTTGTTCCAGAGGATCACTTTATATTACTTACAGTAGAAATCTTGCAGATAACTTGAAATTCAGGGCCTAAAGGACTTTCCCCCCTCTTTCTTATTAAGCCTGACTTTTTCCTTTTGTATTTTAAAGCAGGTTCATCCATAACCATAAAATATAAAAAAGAAGGTGTGAAAATACCCTGGACACCCAAATACCCCAAGACTGGCTCCAATAGGGGTAATATATATATTTATATTATTTCTTTTTTGGGAATTACTGCATGAATGGAGAGTTTTGTGTTCTAGCTAGTAGATTTTTGTCCATGTTTAGGGCAGGGTACCCTCCCTCCTTTTGGTGGGGGGGGGGACACATTTGGAAATCTAAGAATACTATTTAGGAAAACCTTTCCGTACTTAAGTAGGTCAGTAAGTTTTCCACTTACAGAGCAGTCAGATCAAATTGTCGAGATTTTATGATGGCATTGATTTTTTCTTCAAAGTGGTAATTAAATAATATAGAATCAGTAATGGTATTCCTATCCACCCTGACTTGAACTCGACAAATATCTTGCGCTACAGATCCAATAAATCTGGGGGGGGGGGGGGCGTGTTCAAATTTCAAAAAGCAATATGAAGTTAAATGGGGAAATCTATACTTATTTCCTCAGCCAGAATGTGCTGCTGAATGCATGTGTCTTCCTCCTCCTCCTCCCACAGTTTAATGGAACAAATCTGCAGAATGCTACAGAACAGCCACGCGGTTGTGGGAGGGAGATGGTCCGGGAAGATGGTGAATGGAATCGGCGGCGGCAAAGAAAACCAGCTGGTGTCGCTGCTGTTGTCTCGCATCCGGGTGATCATGAAGAGCTTGCCTGAGGTCTCCAACATCAACCCGGACACCATTTTCCTCACGGTGAAGACCATGGAGCCGTTTGTCCAGTATTTAGCTGTGTGTTCCTACAGTCACGACCAGGGAAAGAACAAAACATCATTAACTTTCAGTGACTTGTCCCATACAGCAGAGAACTATCTAAAAGTATCTAAAAATGCTTCAGACAGAAAAAGAGGAGGAGGAGGAGGGGGAAGAGGAAGAGGATGAAGATGGAGGAGGTGGAGCAGGAGCAGCATCTAGAGTGTGACAAATGACTACTGTTACCTCTGCATTGGTTCAAAATTTGAACCAATACAATACAAGATATACAAGAGCTGTAAGTGTGGAACTGAACGTGTGAATATATTTTTTTCTTATCCTACAAAATACAGCTCTTTCATAAAAGCTTACTAACTACGTATCAAACATTCTTATCTTGTGGATACTGTATCTCCAATACAGAGGTTTCTTCCTGCTGCCCACAGTGGGCAGCTCAGCAGTGACAATGGACCTCCTAATAGGAAACAATTCATTTGACAGCTTCATAGAAAGCAAACTAACTTCTTTGATAATGTAGAATGTACAGCCTAGTTGGGAACAAATGGGAAAACTCTTTTAAAGTTTTTGTTGTTTTAATTACTACTTGCAGTGATGTTATGTATATTTTTAAAAGAAAAAGAAAATGCTCTGCTGCCTCCTGTTAATGTGTATATTTTGAAAGGATATTAAATATAGAAGTAACATTTTCACAGCAGGGCTGTTTCCTATTTTGATTAAGAGATGTACTTGATGTTTTAAACAGTAGCAACATTTGTAGAATACTTGTGCTAATTAATATTTTAAATTAAAGAATATTTTTTAAAGCCTATGTTGGATGAAAGAGTGGATAATTTTGCAGAATACAGATGTATTAGAATACAGATTTGGAGGGATGGGGCAACAGATTTGGGTGGCACGCCTATTTAGGCCATGAAAAAGTCAAAGTACACGGGGTTTTCGAATCACATAATAAGGAAATCATTATACATGGTGTGGGATAGGTTTACAAACCTCTTAGAACAAAAACACCCTGGTGGTTATCTCCCCTAGAGGCTATCTCAGGGAAGAGGAGAAATGGGGGAAACAGGGCAACCTATAAAGAAATACTAGAAGAGGAAGAAAACCAAGTAAAATTGAGAAAGTTTGAAGAAATTAGACACCATCTTACAGATTGGTTGCAGTACCGTCAACTAAATGATATTCTTAAACTAGATCGAAGAAAGAGGTGTGCAACAGAAGTACTGAGGCTGGAAAAAGATTTAATACAAAATAAAAAGAAATTATTATCTAAAATGTATAGACTCCTGCTAGGTTGGGAAGTAAAAGAGGAAGAAGTTAAGGAAGTGATGATTAAATGGTCAAAAGATTTTGGTCTTTCAGATTGCTGATTGGGAAAAATTAAGGAATAAAATCTAAAGTTAAGAGAAGGCTTAAAATGACAAATGGAGGGGTCGGGGATACAACTTTTGGACCATGCAACAGCTTCATTGAACCTGATTTCCGATGTCTTGGGAGAGAAATAACATTTTATTAATTCAAATGAATGCACACCATGAAGCAAGCTAGCATTCCTTCAGCTACTGAAATATTTGAAAAGCTGTCTCCATCCTCCCTGGTTAATAATCCGCATGATTTTGGTTTGGTGATCACACTGAAAGATGGATTCTACATAACGGCTAAGTGAAATATTTTCTGCTATTATCTGGGGCATGTGGTTACCTCAAGGAATGAGGTGGTTTTTGTAATTCTAAAAGGAATGCACTTTGACTTGACAAAATGACAGAACCATGGTGGACACTGCAGTGAGTTGCATAATTGTTTAGCTAAAACTGATGTAGCTGGAGGCTCTCTGATAGATTAGATGGATTAATTCATTTCTCCACAGTTTGGGGTACATAAAGATGAAAATGGATGATTATCTGTAACTTTTGCTATTCAGGTGGGTGATTTATGCCATTACTTATCCTGGCACAGGCGTTCCTAGCTAGTGCACTATTCTGCTAGTGCATGATGGAACTGGGAGGGAAAGGGGTTAGCTCCACCCCTCCATTCAATGCAAGAAAGGCTATTGCACATCTACAAGACCAAAGGAATTGGCACTGCTAGTCTTCATCGCTTCCTAGAAGGTGCTGCCTGCGAAGGTACAAAGAGCCCTGCCTTACACTGTGAGCCTTCCATTCTTACTTCCTGGCCAGGACCACCAAAACCCACTTGCGGGGACATCGCGTCTATTCATCGCTGGGCAAGCGTCTATTCAGGTTACTGTTACCCTCTCCAGCGATAAACCCCTCCGAGTCCGGCTGTGCACTGACAGACATGCCCTCCTCTTCGTCCTATGTTGATAGCGCCTGCATAAAGCCACCATTCTGCAAAAGCCCGCACAAAACAAAACACGCCTCCCTTCTGGCATCGCCAAGCACCTGTTTGTGCAACTCCACTCTGGCCCAAGATCCGGCTCGCTGCTCTCGTTCATTTCCCCAGACCCCACGGCCTCCTTCCCTGCCCTCAGCCAAAGACTGCTTTCAGATCTGGGCCGCGATTAAGAACAACAACAATGCTGCCTAACCATCCCGGCCGAACGCTGGCTTTCAAGAGCAGACTTTGATCGGCGGGGATCGTGTCCCTCTCGGGCTGCTCCCTATGCCTCGTTGCTCCTCCGACGGAGAACGAAGGAAAACAGAGAGAGAGGGAGAATGGCATGCAAAAGAGGCGAGCCGGGCGGGGGTGAAGGGAGGCCGATCTCTGCTCTGCCGCCTTTCCTTCTTGCCATTTGGGGTCCTTCCTCCCCGGCCCGACCATTAGGCGTGCAAGTCTAAGCGAGGAGTAAAGGCGAGCGAGAGAAGAGGGACAACCAGCGCGTCACGCCATTCAGCAAGTGCCAGGATCGCGCCGCCGCCGCCGCCGCCGCCGCCTCCAAGCCTAAGGCGCTGCTCTCTCTCTGACGCCAGAAGGACTTGTTGAGGCGGCAGGTCACGTGGGCCGCCTGCCCGCCTTCGGCTCCTCCCGCCGCTCCCTGTCAAGCGCGTGGCTCTCGCTCGCTCGCCTCCATCTGCTCGAGGCAGCCTCGGAGAAGCGCGCAGGGCCGTTTGGGAGGAGGCGAGGGGGAGCCTGGAGAGCCCCGAGACCAGGCAGGAGCCAGCCGGGAGGGGAGCCGAAGCCGAGGAGAGAGGAAGGGCTGGACTTGCCGGAGAGACTGACGAGGGGCCGCTCTCCGCCTTGGCGCGCAAATCGTGAGGCGACCAAGGGAGGAATCCCGCCCGCCTTCTCCCCTTGGTGGCGGGCGTCGTGAGGGGGAAGGGGCAGCCTCTGACTGGAGCGGCGGCCGCCTGCCTGGACGTGCGCTGAGGCTCGGCTTGCGCGCCTCCCCGCCCAAGAGCAGCGCTATGGCTGGGCTTGGCCGAGGGCGCTGGCAGGAGCAGCAGCGGGAGCTCTTAGCCCTGGCCAGTGGCGGAGGCGGCTCCAGGAGATACTCCTCGGACTCCTCCTCGGCCATCATCCCCAGGCCCATGGAGGTCCCCTGCGCCCGCGGGCAGCGCATGTGGCGGGCCTTCCTGGCCTCGTCCATGGTCCCCTTTTTCCTCTCCTGCTCTGGAGGACCCTCAAGTACCTGGGCACCGTCTGCTGCCACTGTGGGGGCAAGGAGAAGGTAAGAGTTTCTCTTCTTGCCCGGGTTCTCCCGCTTGAGGGCCGCTTCACACGTTGCCTAGGGCGGGTCACACTCGCGTGTCTAGCAGGTGCCTTCCTCTGGGAGCTGCGAATGGCCGTGGAGTGGGGGGAAGGCGAGGGTTGGACACCTGCAGATTGTCCCGTTCATGGTTGGCAACTCATTTCAGGGAAACTTACAAATAAACTGTATGTTAAGATTGCAACCGTGCAGCTGGAGCCTTTGGGT
>CANTUW010000281.1:0-16933 GCA_947686815.1 Podarcis lilfordi
GACTCTCCTCCCTGGAAGAGAGGGGAGTGGCTGTGGGCGGGAGCCCGAGCACCGCCCCTAGCAGGGGCGGCTGCCCCTGCCTCCACCTCACCTGGCTGGCACCCACGCCCCCTCTGCAGGCATCCAACCAGGTGCCTCGGAGGGGGCGTGTTCAGCAGCCTTATGCTGCAGTGCCAGCCTCTCCCTGGCCTCATTCTTCGCCTTCGTCTCGTCGCGAGTGGAACCCAGGAATGGAAGGATGGGGCTCTGGTAAAGGACGCCACCACTTCCACCTATTCAACCTCAGACGTTATCCCAGGTGATCATCTATCCCCTAAATTACGCACAAAAATTTTAAATGGTGAGTTTGTTGATATGTTCAAGTTAGTTCCTCCTGCGGAGGAGTTAGGTAGGGGAGAGAAGAGGCCTTCCCATGGGAAGAGAAAGAGCAAGTACCCTCCCGTGCCTAGGACATTTGAAAACTGGCTAGATGGTTTTCAGGCCTTTATGGGGACGATTGTAGCTGCTTATCCAAAGCGAGCGGTTCATCTTGTTGCCTACCTTTCGCATATCCGTACGGCTTGCGCCCTCTCAGGGGAAGCCGCCGCCATAAGCTACGACAAGAAGTTTCGAAGGAAGGCTTCGAGGATCCCGTTAGCACGCTGGGATCAGATCGAGAACGGCATCTGGTCAGTGGAAGTTGGCCCATATGTGGAGAAAAAACAGGCTGACTCATATAGATCGGCCAGGACCGAGCAAAGAAGGGATTTCAAGCGCAGGGTATGCTGGGAGTACAATAAAGGGTTATGCCAAAGGTCATCTTGTAAATACTCGCACGAATGTGACAGATGCGCCGGGGCTCACCCCATAACATCTTGCTTTAAAGGGGGGAAGCAGCCCTTTCGTGGAGGCCGGGGGTTCCATCATTCCAGTTCCAGGGGAGCCCCCACGGCAGGGAACAGAAGATAGGGTAGTTCTGGAATTGGCGTTTTCCCCCATCAAGCTTGCCCCCCTTTGCAACCTTCTGTCTTTTTACCCGGATAAAAATGCAGCTTCCTACCTCCGAGAAGGATTTTCCAGTAGGTTTAGAATCCCTATTGCAGGTGCTCTGATAGCGAAAGATTCCCCCAATCAAAAGTCAGTTAGGGAGAGACCGGAAGTCGCCGAGAGAAAGATAGCCAAGGAAGTGAGCGCAGGCAGGGTAGCTGGCCCGTTTGACAGACCCCCCATCCCGAATTTACACGTATCGCCATTAGGCATCGTCCCCAAGAAGACCCCTGGGGAATTTAGGCTCATTCACAATCTTTCTTATCCGAAAGGCGGCTCGGTGAACGACGCCATCCCGCAAGAGTTATGCACGGTAAAATACGCTTCCTTTGACCAGGCAGTTAAATTAATTCGGAGTTTTGGTCGCGGGGCACTTTTAGCAAAGTGCGATATTGAATCGGCCTTCCGCCTTTTACCAGTGCACCCTAGTGACTTTTGGTTGCTGGGCTTCAAATTTCAAGGAAAATACTACGTTGACAGGGCCATGCCAATGGGCTGTGCAGTAGCCTGTTCAGCATTCGAAACTTTCAGCACGTTCTTGGACTGGGCCCTGCGTTTCAGGACCAAGTCCACTGGGGTCACGCACTATCTGGATGATTTTCTTTTCGTGGGTAAGTCCAACACGGAGGAATGCGCCTCCTTGCTTGGGGCCTTCTCAGCTCTGGCCCAGGACCTGGGTGTTCCCCTTGCAGCTGAAAAAACCGAGGGACCGGCTACGCGCCTCACGTACCTGGGCATAGAGTTGGATACAATGGCCCAGTCATCCCGTCTACCTGGGGAAAAAATTGATGCCCTCAAGGAAATAATCCGAGACACCCTTACGCTAAAGAAGATCACCCTTAGACAAATTCAATCCCTATTAGGTCACTTTAACTTCGCTTGCAGGGTAGTTTCCCCCGGACGCCCCTTCTGTGCCCGCTTAGCCAGGTTGTCAGTTGGTCTCAGACACCCACACCACAGGGTCCGCCTTTCCAAGTCAGTTAAGGCCGATCTGGAGGTGTGGACATCATTCTTGGAAAACTACAATGGGGTATCACTATGGCAGGATGTTTTAAATTTGTCATCAGACTTCCAGGTCCAATCAGACGCGGCTGGGTCTCTGGGCTTTGGCTTGTACTTCAGGGGACGTTGGTGCGCGCAACGATGGCCAACGGCATGGCAGGGTCAGGCCATCACGCGGGATCTCACCTTTCTTGAGTTTTTTCCAATAGTGGTGGCCGTTCACATCTGGACGGAGGACTTTCGAAATCGCCGCGTATGCTTCAGGACCGACAACCTAGCGGTGGTGAACATACTAGCCAGGCAGTCATCACGGTCCGAGAGGGTCTCCTCCCTCCTGCGGGCGTTCGTTCTCCGGTGCCTTGAGTACAACATAATTTTTTCAGCCAAATTCATACCAGGAGCCAATAATGATATAGCCGATGCCTTGTCTCGCTTTCAGATATCTCGCTTCCGGTCACTAGCACCTGGAGCACAACTGTTGCCCGAACCCTTTCCGGAGCACCTGTGGAACGTTGGAGACGCAAAGTGATACAGGGAGTATTAGTGTCCGTCGCACCTTCCACTCTCAGGTCTTACAAGAAGGCCTGGTGCGATTTCCTGGGTTTCAGGTCTGGGTTATCTGGGCTGTCGCATAACGTGCCACCCACCGCCGATGATGTCCTGCAGTACCTTTCCCATCTTGATGATTTGGGACGTGCTCCCAAGACCTTAAAGATACACGTTGCCGCCATCAGCTTCTTTTCAAAAGCCACATTTTCCTTGGACCCGTGTAGCGACTTCCTGATCCGTAGAGCTATTGAGGGTTGGGGCAGGTTACAACCTCCCAGGGCCGAGGGCCGTAAGCCAATTTCTTATGGGTTGCTATCGCAGATACGCATAAAACTCAGATCAATTTGCTGGTCCAAGTTTGAGGCCCGTCTCTTCCTCAGCGTACGCGATCGCCTTCTTTGGCGCGCTGAGAGTTGGCGAAGTGGTGGTTGAAGCTAGGGCACGCGGTCCAACACGCGGCCTCCTCTGGGAGGACGTGCAGTTGTCCGAAACTTCTGTGACGGTGCGGATTCGTCAGTCCAAAACCGATCAGGCCGGTAGGGGTGTCCTAGTAAAACTTACAGCGTCGGCGCAGCGGGGCCCATGCCCTGTAAAGGACACTAGGCGGTACCTCTACCTCAGACCACCCGGCCCGGGTCCATTTTTGGTTCATGAAGATGGGTCACCTTTATTGAGACACCAATTCACCAGGGTACTCCGCAAGGCTATCGAAGCTTGTGGTGTGTCCTCCCAAGAGTATGCTGCACACTCATTTAGAATTGGCACCGCAACAACTGCCGCCCACTTGGGGCTGCCGGCGGATAGGATTAAAGAAATGGGCCGGTGGAAATCCAACGCTTATAAGAGTTATATTCGCTAGAACGCGCTCGGCTACATTACCCCACTTACCTGCTCTTTCTGTCCTTTTGTCCTCAGCTGCGCTCAGGAGAAGTGTGTGGATTTGCGGCCACAGTATAGTCTATTGGGCCCGCGTACGGGCGGTCAGCCGCGGCCTCACGCCTAATCTTGGTTTTCCACCCGGAGTTCGAGTTTCCTGGTTTTCGAGAAGAGGCATGTGTTGGGAAGAGCTTATGCCGTTGCTGTGGGAGAAGGTAGCCACGTTTGGCCCTCCCGACATCCTTGTCATTCAATTGGGGGAGAATGACCTTGCTAGCAGAAGGAGTGTGGACTTGTTGTCAGACATAAAAAGAGACTTGAATGCGTTTGCTGCTTTGTGTCCCAGAACGACGGTGTTCTGGTCCTCCCTCCTGAAGAGAATTTATTGGCGCGGTGCGCAGAGCTGTATGGCCATTGAAAAAACCAGAAAACTCGTGAATCGGGCAGCTTCCCGTTGGGTGCGCTTCATGTATGGCCGTGTCATTTATCATGACCGTCTCCGGATCAGCGACCAAGCCTTATACCGGAATGACGGGGTGCATCTATCAGATCTGGGGAACGATATTTGGTTAGGTAGTGTCAGCAATAGTATCTGGGATTGGTTGCAGCCGTGAGGGTATTGGCGGTGAGCCTTTAGGCTCGGGTGGCGGTTAGGCATTGGAATAATGTGTTGTGGTGTGTCGAAGGGCTAGGTGTGGCCATCGCCTATGCCTTCAATGTGTGGGTATTCCGTTAAAGGAATCTGGCGGTCGTGTGTTCTGTCCGATGCCTGCTTGGCGGGAGGCCATGGCACGACCCTCGGTGACATCAGGGGGGAGCCTATAGTTGGATTAGCATCAACAGGCTCCACCTACTGGTGAATAAACCCACGTGTTTTAGAGATCCAATGCCTAAGCCAATACCTTTTCACTGCTGTAATCAATAAAGTTGTGGCCTTTCCATGCCCATTAACCTTATATCACGTGTCCTTGTGTATTCATTTCACATCGCGGGGGTCGGGTCCTCGAACCACAAACACCATATGTGCCTGCATAAAATCAGGGATATGGTTTACCCACTCTACCCCCAAAATTGATGTTAAAATCCTCAAATTGAGGGACTGGGAGGGCTGCATTTATATAATGGATTTTCATCCAATTAATCCCTTACCGAGGCACCAGAATTCACAAGTATGGATCTGCAGTATTTACAATTTCCCCAAAATTAAGAAGGCTTCCTTTTCAGGAATCCCAAATATTGTTTTAAAAGCCATCCTCTTTCAAACAGAAGACAAGAGGACTACAGTAGTATTTTATAGGGTTGATCTGGGTTTTTATTGTTGTTGTTTTAAATATCCTTATTCGAGTTCCTTGTAAAATGTTGGGAAATTTCCACTCTCCCCCAGAGAATATTTGGTGAAATAGTCTTCCCGGTTTTACCATTCATGAATTTTAGGCACAACTGTTTTAATATTATTAAATATTATTTCAATATGTTTGAAGAAACATATTATGTTTCATTCATGAAGAAACCTGATCTCTATTCCTTCCAGTCCTTGCATTGGCTCCTTCATCCACCAATATGAGCTAACAATAGTACAAATTTAATAATAATAATAATAATATTAATAACAATGCTCCAATTTCTGACATTTTTTTTTGGAAAATATTCTTTTTGTGGGTGTCAGACTTGAACTGTTGGATAATTTTGCTTCTCCCCTAGAGACTATTCAGTATCACCCTCCCCTCCAGATTTTCTACCCACATATAGCATGGAGAATTTTGAAAGGCCAATTTTGCTCAGGCCTCCTATTTTGCACACATGTGTCTCAGACCTATTAAGCAAGTCTTTTCACACATCACTTGCTGAGTCGGGAACTGTGGTCACCCAAATGCACATCGAGTGTTGATGCAGAATACCTATACGGAAGGATGCATACTTTAATCACTTCACTGTTTTCATCAGTACCTATCAGATAAACAGAAAACTAATCCCAGTGAAATGCTTGAGAAGAAAACCACACTGCAGAGTAAAAGGATTGTGAAAATGAGGGGATAAAACTGTGTCGTGACCACAAACATCTGCTTTTCTAATCATACATTTAAAATAACTTCAGCAAACCATCTGGGTAACAAGAAGTGATCTATCACCCTTAAACCATTTGTTTATTTTTAGAATGGAGGAATAAGGGTCATTGGTTTCAAAGGTCAGGAAATGTTTCAAGTGATTTCCCCCCCCCAGCTGAAAATCAACTGTATATAAATAAATTTGTTTCTAACTTATTTAACTGAGCATGAGAAAAGAGCCAGAATTCTCATGAATGCTATTAATTGAAACAGCTTTTAAAAATGGCCGCCAGACACTTTTCTAGTTCATGCATGCAGAAGGTGCTTGCTGGCTGGGTTGAAGCTGTTATGTTGCCTTCCAACAGGTGGCTCTTTGTTGCTTATCCATGAGGAATTAGAACATGACTTGTTGAAGACGACTTTTGTATATATACACACAGCCTCCTTCACTTAGAACCAGCTGAATTCTCATTACATCTTCATGGTTAAGATATTGCTTTACACTTTGCAGTGCACCACAGACTTTTGCACGGCAAATAAATGTGCAGTGCACAGAGGAAAGAAGAGCCATCAACAATGCATAATGTTGCAAAGGGCACTTCAAGCAGTTATCATTCATGTGGCTGCACTGGTGTTATATGCATACAGCCATGCACCTTCCCTCTTTGAAATGTTAGAAGCTATGTCCTAATTTTCAATTAGTGTCAAGAGGTCCGATTAAATTTCCTGCTCCTTCTAGCTGTTTCAAGAGATAATCACCCTAAATTGACAGTTCCTCATTGCATAAGCATACTGTTCCCTGTCAATCAAGAGAATGAAATAGATTCTGCTTATGTGGAACTCTGTGTGTGCATCAGAATATCAAGGAGCTCAGTTTGTTGTGTGTTCTCAGTGCTTAACAGAATTTGAAGTAAGATTAGTATAAATCTGGGCTGGCATGGAATTAGTAAATTGTAGAGGTATTAACAATTTATTGCTGATGCTGGAGTATATATGGTATTAATCAAAATGACCATGATTTTTAATGCCATTGGAAGAACAGGTTCTGAGACATACAGCATGATTTGAACCATCATGTACCATTTACAAGGGTCTTGAAAGCAAGATTAGGGCAAGAATTTCTCTGTACTAAAACTGAAGGGCATCAAGAATTCAATTTTCTCTTTAAATAGAAAAGGAGTCAGAGAAGGCACCCACATGGGAATGACAACCGTTTTAGAAAACTGCTTTAACAATAACTGCAATAGCTAGAGAAAGTTTCTCTGAAACAGTCAGCATTTATTGACACATAGACAGCATGAGTCTGCTGCCACCTTGCTATCAAACAATCAATTGATCTAGGGCCCAATTCTCAAATATTGACAGAAATGAAAATGAGTCAGACCTCTCGGCAGAGGGTTGTTTGCTGATCTCATGTTCCAATTTGAGGCACATGCTGATTGAATTCATTTTGCTTATGATGCTGCATCATACAATAGTTTCGCCAGTTGCCTATATTACTATTTCCTATCATACTGTAGCCTAACTGTACCCAAAATTGGAGCCCTTCACGGACATAAGGTCACCGGGTTAGATTGAGGAATAAGGACTGACAAATCCCGAAACCAGGAGGAAGGGACGTTGGATTAAGATTGGACTTGTTTATATGCTTTTTTCTTTTTTCTTGTTTTTTAACTAACAGAATGTTTTATAAAGTTGATGAAGGATAGAATGATAGAAAAATGAATGATAGAAAAATGTTGGAAGAAATTACCTGGCTTTAGTAAAGATGTATAAAGAATTATGAAAGAACATTATGAATATAAGAAGCTGGTAAAGTTAAGATCTAAATTTTAAATTTTAAGGTTTATTTTATTATAGAAAGATGGAAAGGATTTGCTGGGATAATTAATAACTAGAATACAAAGGAAGGGAGGAGGAGGAGGTCTAATTTTTTTTTCTTCTTTATTATTATTTTTCTTCTGTATTTTTCACTTTCTCATATTTTTATTTTTTACTTTTGTATCTTTTTCTTTTTTTGTGTAAGTTTTTGTATTTTCTATTTTTTGTTTTTGTGTAATTTTTGTATTTTTTTGAAATCTCAATAAATATTATTTAAAAACAAAACAAAATTGGAGCCCTTCATATATTGTTGCCTTCCAAATCCCATCAGTCCCAGCCAACACGGCTAACAGGGTGATGGAAATTGCAATCCAGCAATATCTGGAGGGCATCAGGTTGGGCAAATCTGCTGCAGTCTCATGCAGATAGCCATCTGGGGGACTGGATATGACCCCAGAACCAATTTCTCTTGTTTCTGACATTCCGATGAAGTGTTAGGTTATATGATAAAATGTGGCCCTTCAGTTTCATTTGCAAAGAAAAGGAAGAAACATGTTTTCAGTGTATAAGAAAGGCCTGAACAACTGCTTCTCTTCACATGTGCCTAGTTAGACCCTGAGGTCTTCTTGAAATACATTCTCCAAGTGCCCTCGCTAAGTGATTTGGGGTAGGTAGATGTGGCACAGAAGCCTTTCGGGTACTGGCACGCTGGTTGGTGAATGCTTTTCCCAGAGAGGTCAGCCTGGCACCTTTTCTGGTGTCAGCTTCAGCATCAGACAAACACTTTTTCATTCTTTCAGGCTTTCCTTTTAATTTTAAGTTGTTTTTTTGCTAGAGTCATGAGTTTTTATGCTCGATTTATCCTTTTATTGTTACTGGGTTTTATTTTTTTTTCACCCACTCCAATATATCCTGTAATAGGATGGCCTATAAATACTGCAAGCAGGTAAGTAAAGTAGTCCACGTTATATTTCTTCCTCGGATTTTTTATACAACATAAATGTAAAATATAGATGTTTGCATTTGCTCTGCCTGAGTGTGTGTGCTCCATAGCCACAAAACTCTTACTGCTAATAAATCAGCCTTATTGGCAAATGCTGCCAATTTTATGATGAAGCTCAATCACTTGTGCATGGCTAGTTTGTGTGTGTAAAATATACTCTTGTCCCCAAGATAACAATTTAGAAAATGAAGAGGACTCTAAGAATGCAACAGGTATAAGAGAAAACATATTTCAACAATCAGAAATGACCACCCACCCACCGCAATTGTCTTTGGCAATAGATTGAATTCAGGGATCATAGTTCGCTTTTCTCCAACAAATCATGATCACTAAACCAAGAATAAACCTTCACTACACATTATGGTTTGTTTGGAGGAAACAAACCATGATCCCTGATGATTCAAGCCTAATACTAAACCAAGAATCATGCTTTGCTTCTTCCTAGAGCAACCATTCAGTGGAGACGACTGAATGGTTCATGGCTTACCATGATAGGAACATATATTGACCTTGCTGGATCAGGCCAATGGCCCATTTAGTCCAGCATCCTGTTCTCATAGTGGCTGACCAGATGCCTATGAAAAGTCTGCAAGCAAAATAGGCAAGTCACCCTGCCTATTAAGTATTCTCAGCAACTGCTATTCAGAGGCATAATGCCTCTGGAGGCGGAACACAGCCAGTCCCATTTTTGTAGTCTAGGAAAACAACTTGAGACATGCGAGAACAGTCTTCAAAAATATAAAGGTTGATACCTTGCAAATTCAAACCAATCCATCCAAATCAAACCTATCCATTCTTAAGGAAATCAGCCCTAAGTACTCACTGGAAGGACAGATCATGAAGCTGAGGCTCCAGTACTTTGGCCACCTCATGAGAAGAGAAGACTCCCTGGAAAAGACCCTGATGTTGGGAAAGATGGAGGGCACAAGGAGAAGGGGACGACAGAGGATGAGATGGTTGGACAGTGTTCTCAAAGCTACCAGCATGACTTTGACCAAACTGTGGGAGGCAATGGAAAAAAGAGGTGCCTGGCGTGCTCTGGTCCATGGGGTCACGAAGAGTCGGACACGACTAAACGACTAAACAACAAACCTTGCAAATTTGGAGGTTTCTTTCTCATCTGCCTAGTTTATAGTAAAGTGGCATATCCTCCACAGGTGGCCAATGTAAAATGCTTCAAGTGTTCACAGCCCATTAATAATGATTTGTATTGGAGTGCTTCACTGCTGCATACTTTGGAAGCAGAAACCACTTGGAATGACCTTGTCCAACTTTAACTGTGGGTGTTAATGCCATTGTTTAAGATTTTAGAAGTTGTTCTAATTACTTAAAGCTTTTGACACCAGGGCATGCCACACACTGACGCAAAATATTGAATCTTCTCAAAACTCTTTTGCCTCTCTTCAGAATTAATGCAATAGTTGTGAAAACTAGGGAACTACCAAAAATATGACTTGAAATTCTCTTTGGGTGAACCCAGCGGCAAGAGAGAAAAAATGGCACCATCCAGAGAAATGATGCAAAACTGGTTTTGCTTCCCTTGGAGGGATTTTTTTCAACCCAAGTAGCATTTCCACACACACAAACCCCACACACATTTTTTTAAATTTTCACTTTAGACAAAATTCAGTTGTGGTGAACTGTTATAAATGAAATGATAGTATGAGCAATATAGGAGCCATATTTCATCGTCTCAAAGTGAAGTAGGCTGCAATTTCTAAATGCCACAACCCTCACCCATCCTGTATCAATTCATCAGCTAACTGTCCACATCAGCATGATCTTTGTTTTCTGGTCCTGTCTAGTACAGATTTTGAATATCAGACTGAATGCCAACCATGAAGGAACAACAGTGGAAAAGAGCTATTGCTTATAGCCTTCCCTTAGGGATATGCTTGGCTACTGTGGAAAATAAGATGCTGCGATAGACAGGCCTTTGATTTGACTAACAGGGCTCTTCTTATTTTCTAATTTTCATAATTTTGCAGGCAAATGCCATGAGTGCAAATATGTTTTCAGATGGCAATGATAGTTCTTCTACACTGTAACATATTTTAAAATGAGATTAGGTGATACAGAACAGAAAAGGTGGGAAAACTGAGTAGAAACCTTTCAGCAAAACACACCTCAGTGTTGTGCCAATTTCAAAAGAACTTCGTTCTACTTATAGCAGCTTTTGAATGGTTACCTTCCCTGCTTTGTTCAGCAACCTTCTTTTCACAGATAGTCTTGAACCAGAAGATGGAGCTGAAGAGCCTAAATTGAATGTAGCACAATAAAAACACTTGACCAGTCATTACTTGAACTTTTCGTTTTTCAGTAAGACAGTTAGGCAATGCCCCCAGCAACGATTTATAAACTTTGTATCCTTAAAAAATAATCTTAAAAAGATTACAATAAAATGTGAAGCAAGACTGAGGATGAAGTGGAAATCAGATACTGTAATGAAACGGTATTTAATTTGTTCTGTTAAGACAGTTTTTAGTACAGCACATTGTACAATGAGTACATTGGGGGAAATGCAATTTGCCTAAATAAATGTTTTGTTTCCAAAATGATGCCCATAACATAAAAGAAATATCACTGATTAATAGAAATACTTTCAGTTATGGAATATGTGATCATTTTGAGATCACTTGTATGTAAAATTATTGTGATACATATAAAAATTATGTTTAGGCCTTCATCCAGTATTGAAATGAGAAAACCTGTGGTCCTGGTTCTGAGCACCTTTCACATAACACCTTACAATCTCCCAGCCCTATTCTTGAATGCCCAGAGCATCATCATTTTGCAGTTCATTAGTTCAACTTTCTTACTTCTGCATTTTCATGGGTAAACAGAGCTCAGAACCTGTGGCCTTTCAGAGGGTGTTGGACTTCAGCCCCCATCATCCCACCCAGCTGGGCAATAGTCAGGGTTGACTATTGTATTCCAAAAATATCTGAAGTCCCACTGGTTTCCCATCCCTGACCTAAAGAGAATATTTCATGTATAGTTCATAGACATAAAGATGGCAGCAGGAACTGTAGCATATGATGCATGAAATCATACACAACAGATTTTATGTAGCTCAGGTTATAAACATAGAAAAATGGCCATCAAAAACTCACCATGGTGATATATACCAAAGCCTAAGCGTTTGGCGGTAACATAAGACATAATTTTTAAGGTGCAAAAAGGGCAATTTGAAGGGAAGGAGGTGCTTTCCCCTTCCCCTTCCTCTTACTTTCCACCTTCGTCCTCCCTCAGCTGCATTGTTCCCAAGAAAACATATTGTAGATAGATGCCAAGATAGGAAATCCCAATCCTGTGCATGCTAGGGCTAAGCTAGACGCAATGTGAGATTTCAGTGGTCACATAAATGCCATACATTTAAAGTGCTCATATGTCACTTCAAGAGTCATGCCTTCCCCAAAAGAATTCAGCCAGATGTTGTTTGTTAATAGTGCCTACCCCACAGACCCACAGTCCCCAGCAAACTTAACCAACTGTAGCTCCCAGGATTCTCTAGGACTATGAAAGCGGTATAAGAGCAAGAGAGATGAATCAGAGGCATTGAAAGGGGGAAACATGTTTAGCTTTTTGTCTTTTCACTATTCCCCCAACACAATCCCCTTCTCAAAGCTGCTATTAGCCAGAGAGGTGGAAACATGCATACATCTTAATTATGCAGCTTTTTAGACAAGGGTGGGAAGGGATATATCAGAACCTAATAAGAGTTTTGATGGCTCAGACCAAAGTGCTATCTAGACCAACATCCTGTATTCACCATGGCCAACTGTCAGGAGTCCAGGTTCCCAGCTTGATAACACAGTAACCGTAGGTGTGATGGGATGATGAGCTGCTTGTGCGTAAAATAGTATCCCCTCAGAGTTTGTTCAAGTCCACAAACCTCTGTCTGTGACGGAGCCCTTCAGACATGGCTCCTCTAGTCACTAGCAGATTCCGACAGTGGTTGCTTTCGTAATCGCTTCCAACATAAAAGCTCCTTAACGGAAACACGTCTTCTGGACCCTCTGCGTGTCAGTTTCCGGCGAGGAGTGGGTGTCCCTACAGGAGGTCCTGAAACCTCCCCACTGTTTTCGCTGGAAGTGTCTCTGAGCCATCCCTCCAGCTCACTTTCCCTCCGCTCAGCTCCTCTCCCCCTACTGGTTCCCTCTTCAGCTGCTGAGTCTCTCCCAACCTGTGTGAGCCCTTTCACCTCCCTTCCGTCTTCAGCTGCTGAGTCTCTCCCAACCTGTGTGAGCCCTTTCACCTCCCTTCCGTCCGATGGCAGTTCCCTGACATCCACCTCCCCTCCAGGGCCCCCTTCACCCCCTCTCGCCCCCTCCTCTACGGGCGGTGAGGAGGCAAAACCCCGGAATGAACTTCCTTCATCTTCCGATGTCTCGAACACTTCTCTCCACCTGTTGCGGTTCCTGGTCTCGAAGTACTCCTCCTCCTCAGAGTCCATCTCCCCTTCCCCTTCCGAGTCCGGGAAGCCTTCCAACTCCTCCTCCTCATCAGTGGTCCCAAAGTATTCCCTCCGGAACCTCTCCACAGGCTGAGGTTTCCTTGGGAACCTTTGATGGAACGTTTCTATCAATACCTCGTCATTGATATCTTCGGCCATTACCCAAGTGTTTTCTGACTCCGGTTCTCCTTCCCACGCTACCAAATACTCCACCTGATTCCCCTTCCACCTGGCGTCGAGGATTTCTGCCACATGGCTGCTGCATTCTCTTTCTTCTATGACCGGTCCCCGAGTGGCCATCCCTTCTCGGCCCCCTTCGTACGGTGACAGTAACGACCTGTGAAATACTGGGTGCAGTTTCATGTGGTTGGGTAACCGGAGCCTGAAAGCCACTGGGTTGACCTGTTGAATGACCTCAAAGGGACCCAACCTCCTGGGTCTTAATTTCTTACAACCTCCTTTGAACGGCAACCCTTGGGTTGACAGCCACACCCTATCTCCCACCCTTATGGTTTCACCTTCCCTTCGGTTCTTGTCTGCTTGCCTCTTGTATTCTTCCTTCGCCCTTTCTAAGTTGAGTTGGAGCTGACAATGGATTGCTTCCATTTCTTCTACAAAATGCTCGGCTGCCGGGACGCTCCATCTCTCCCCATCTCACCCTGGGAAAGCCCTGGGATGACACCCATAATTAGCCAAGAAGGGGCTCATCCCTGTGGACACATTCTCGGCATTGTTGTAGGCAAATTCCGCCAGCGCCAACTTTTCTACCCAGTCATTCTCTCTGTCATTGACATAACACCTCAGGTTTTGCGTGAGAGAGCGTCCGCCCTAATGTTCTCTGGGCCTGGCACGTAACAAATCTCAAAGTTAAATTTGGAGAACTCCTGGGCCCATCTCACTTGCCGTTGGTTGAGCACTCGTGCCGTCCTCCAATACTCTAGGTTCTTGTGGTCAGTGCACACTTGCACCTTATGTTGTGCGCCAATTAGCAGGTGCCTCCATCTCCGGAACGCCTCATGAATGGCTAGTAGTTCTCGGTCATACACCGTGTAGTTCCTCTCGGATTTGTTCAGCTTTCGCGAATAAAAGGCACACGGTCTCCACTCTGACTCCTCCTTGCCTGGCTGCAGAAGCACCGCCCCAATCGCTCTGTCTGATGCGTCAGTTTCCACTCTCATCGGTTTTTGTAAATCCACATGCAGGAGTTGTTGTTCCGAGGCGAAGGCCCTTTTAGTTCCTCAAATGCTCGCTCCGCCTCCTCAGTCCAAACGAACTTCTTCTTACTGCTGAGACAGTCCGTAATGGGCGCCGTCAGGTGGGCAAAGTTTCTGATGAACTTACGATAGAAGTTCCCAAATCCTAGGAACCTCTGCACATCCTTCCTTGTTTTGGGTGTTTTCCATTCCAGCACCGCCTGGACCTTGCCGGGATCCATGGCCAATCCCTTGTCTGACAGGCGATACCCCAGGAATTCCACCTCCTTGGTATGAAACTGACACTTCTCCAGTTTCACCCACAGCTGGTTGGCTTGCAGCCTGCTCAACACTTCTCTGACGTCTCTCACATGCTGCTCCTCATTCTCAGAATACACCAACACGTCGTCTAAAAGGCCACACAATTCTTGTAAAGCAAAGGCCCCAGGACGTGGTTCATAAACGATTGAAAGGTTGCGGAGCCTGCTTGTAGGCCGAAGGGCATAACCAAATATTCAAATGCCCCTAAAGGGGTGAACATGGTGGTTTTCCATTCATCCCCTTCCTTATTCGTACCAGGTTGTACGCCCCCCTTAGGTCCAGCTTTGTGAAAATCTTTCCCTTCCGCACCCTTGTCAAAATGTCGTCAATCCTGGGCATAGGGAAGGCCACTGGTTCTGACACTGCATTTAAGGCCCTGAAGTCACACACCAGCCTCGGCTTGTTCGTGTTTTTTTTATCCACAAAAAACACTGGGCTGCCCCCACCGCCCTGGACTCTCTGATGAACCCTCTCTTCAGGTTCTTGTCAATGAACTCTCTTAGCTCCTGCGTCTCTCTGTCTGACATGGCGTACAGCTTGCCTACAGGGAGCTGTGCCCCAGGGAGTAAATTGATTTGACAGTCAAAGGGTCTATGCGGGGTAGTTGGTCAGCTTCCCTTTCGCTGAAGACGTCACGGAGATCTGCATATTGTCGTGGTACCTTCACGTTCTCCGTTACTTCAGTCCCTGCTAGGGTGGCTTGGGCCCCTGCCAAACCCTTTCCCTCTTTGCAGTGTTCTAAGCAATGTGCTGAACCAAAAGAAACCACTCTCTGATGCCAGCCCACCAGCGGATCATGTAACGCTAGCCAGCTCATCCCCAATATAATGGGAGCTCCTCCCAAGGTGGCCACATTAAAAGCTATCAGTTCGGTGTGCCTTGCTACCTTCATTATCATTGGGACGGTCTGCAAGCTGACTTCTCCTCCCAACAGCTCCCTGCCATCGATCGTGGTCACCTGCAGGGGTTGCTTAAAGGGATCGTCTGTATCTGGTGTTCAGCTGCAAACTCTTTGCTCATGAAATTGCAGGAGCTGCCTGAGTCCAACAGCGCCTTTATCTTTAGAGGGTGTCCGTTTGGCAGCTCTAGCGTCACTTCTATCACTAGGGCGGGTTTAGGAGGTTCTGGCGTGGGCACTCTCACTGCTCTTTGGCCTGGCTGCTGTGCCCCGACAGTGGCAGCCAGGCGTTGGCTTTTACTTGCTCCGGTATTTCTTCCTCTCTTCCCTCCACAGCTCCTACCATCCCTTGCCATTCCTTCCTCTGGGGGCAGACTCTGGCAAAGTGACCTGGCTGTTGGCAGAGATAGCATTTCCGGGCGCCTTTTCCCTCCTTCTTTCCCCCTCACTGGGCTTTGAAACTGCGCGCGCGCAGCTGTTCCGATTTCCATCGGCTCTGCCGGCGGGAAAGTTGGCTCTGGAATGTCTGGAATGCGGAACTCCTTCCAACGTTCCCCTTCCCTTCCCGCCTCTCCAATGCTCTCGCCTCCTGGCGCGCTCCTATGGTCAGCGCTGATTTGGTCAGCTGGTCCATAGACTCCGCCCTGGGCGCCCGGGAAAGTTCGTCTTTCACAGCCGAAGAAAGCCCTTCTTCAAAGAGCATTTGAATGGGTTCCGCCGATAAGTCCCACCCCAATCTGTGAACCAGCATGGTGAACTCAGTCCAGTACTCACGGACAGATCGGCTCCCCTGTTTGCAAGCCATTAACTGTCTGCGCACCACTCCCTGTTCAATATCGCTGGAAAACATCAGATCCATGGCGCGAAAGAACTTCATCGTGTCCTTTAGGACGTCACTATTCGCTGCCATCAGGGGTCTAACCCAGTCTTTCGCCCCCTTTTCAAGATGCCCAATCACGAAAGCCACTCGTGATTCCTCGTCAGGGAATTCATCAAACTGCAGATTGAGGGCATATTGCATCTCTGTCCGAAAGCCATGATAGTCTTTGGGCTCCCCAAACTTCTGCACCAATCCTGGTACCTTTCTGGCGAGCTGGGTGGCTTTCCCTTTTTGTCTGCATCCTGAGCCCTCCTCTCCTCAAGCCTCGCCGTCTGCAGCGCTAGCTGGACCTCCAACACCCGGTACCTTTCTTCCAGGCTTGGACCCGCTCCAGCTCCTGCTTCTCCGGTTCCGGCTGGGTTGCTCATGATGCCTTCTCCTGCACAAGCTGCTTTCAAAGACTGTCGGAATGCTGTGATGGGATGATGAGCTGCTTGTGCGTAAAATAGTATCCCCTCAGAGTTTGTTCAAGTCCACAAACCTCTGTCTGTGACGGAGCCCTTCAGACATGGCTCCTCTAGTCACTAGCAGATTCCGACAGTGGTTGCTTTCGTAATCGCTTCCAACATAAAAGCTCCTTAACGGAAACACGTCTTCTGGACCCTCTGCGTGTCAGTTTCCGGCGAGGAGTGGGTGTCCCTACAGGAGGTCCTGAAACCTCCCCACTGTTTTCGCTGGAAGTGTCTCTGAGCCATCCCTCCAGCTCACTTTCCCTCCGCTCAGCTCCTCTCCCCCCTACTGGTTCCCTCTTCAGCTGCTGAGTCTCTCCCAACCTGTGTGAGCCCTTTCACCTCCCTTCCGTCTTCAGCTGCTGAATCTCTCCCAACCTGTGTGAGCCCTTTCACCTCCCTTCCGTCCGATGG
>CANTUW010000282.1:0-16870 GCA_947686815.1 Podarcis lilfordi
TTTTTTTTAAATGATATTTATTCCAAATTTAAAGTTACAGAAAAAGAAGAAAAACCATACAAAATACAAAGAAAATTTTAACCATAACAAAGCAAAAGATAAACGAATAAAAAGAACAATAAGATAGAATAAAAAGAAGACTTAACAAAAATATAAAAATACATTAAGTTAAAATAAAACAAAAGCAGATTAAACCTTTACATAACCTTTTCCCTTTACTTATTTCCAAGACCTCCTCTCACCTCCCAATTTTGTATTCTAGTTCAAATCGTGTTTCCAGCAAATCCTTCTAACCTTATTTTCATTTACGTATTTTAAAATTAAAATAATGTGATTAGACCTCCTCTAATTCATCAATTTCATCAACTCATTTTTGCTTAATCCATTATGTCATATCTACCAGAACGACCTAATATTCTTTTTCCAACCTCCTTCTAACATTCTTTCATATTACAGTACTTTTGAAGATATATTTTGAATTTTTCCAATCTTCTTCCATCGACCCTTCTCCCTGGTCTCGAATTCTGCCGGTCATCTCAGCCAGTTCCATGTAGTCCATCACTTTCATCTGCCATTCTTCTCGGGTAGGCAATTCTTGTGTCTTCCAGTACTTCCCGATGAGTATTCTTGCTGCTGTTGTAGCATACATAAAGAAAGTTCTATCCTCCCTTCGCACCAATTGGCCGACCATGCCCAGAAGAAAGGCCTCTGGTTTCTTCAGAAAGGTATATTTAAATACCTTTTTCAGTTCATTATATATCATTTCCCAGAAAGCCTTTATCCTTGGGCATGTCCACCAAAGGTGAAAAAATGTACCCTCCGTCTCTTTACATTTCCAACATTTACTATCTGGCAAATGATAAATTTTTGCTAGCTTGACTGGGGTTAAGTACCACCTGTAAATCATTTTCATTATATTTTCTCTTAAGGCATTACAAGCCGTAAATTTCATACCTGTGGTCCATAACTGTTCCCAGTCAGCAAACATAATGTTATGTCCAAAATCTTGTGCCCATTTGATCATAACAGATTTAACCGTTTCATCCTGTGTATTCCATTTCAACAGCAAGTTATACATTCTTGATAAGTTCTTAGTTTTAGGGTCTAACAATTCTGTTTCCAATTTTGATTTTTCCTCCTGGAAACCAATCTTTTTATCTAAATTATAAGCCTCCCTTATTTGATAGTAATGAAGCCAATCTCGAACTTTAGTTTTTAATTTATCAAAACTCTGCAGCTTTAGTCTATCTCCATCTTGTTCTAAAATTTCGCAATATTTTGGCCAATTTGTCTCCATATTAGTTTTTTTCAGAGCCTTAGCCTCCATTGGTGACAGCCACCTTGGTGTTTTACTTTCCAACAAATCCTTATATCTCACCCAGACATTAAACAATGCTTTCCTGACAATATGGTTCTTAAAGGCCTTATGTGCTTTAAACTTGTCATACCATAAGTATGCATGCCATCCAAAGACATTGTTAAAACCTTCTAAGTCCAAAATGTCCGTGTTTTCAAGAAGCAGCCAATCTTTCAGCCAGCAAAATGCGGCTGATTCATAATAAAGTTTAAGGTCTGGCAGGGCAAATCCACCTCTTTCTTTAGCATCAGTTAAAATCTTAAATTTTATTCTTGGCTTCTTGCCCTGCCAGACAAATCTCGAAATATCTCTCTGCCATTTCTTGAAACAGTCCATCTTGTCCAAAATCTGCAATGTTTGAAACAAAAACAACATCCTAGGCAATACATTCATCTTTATCGCAGCAATTCGGCCCAGCAATGATAACTTCAATTTTGACCATATTTCCAAATCCTTCTTCACTTCTATCCAACATTTTTCATAATTATCTTTAAATAAATTCACATTTTTAGCAGTCATGTGAACCCCTAGATATTTCACTTTCTTGACCAATGTTAATCCTGTCTCCTTCTGAAACCTCTCTTTCTCAACCTCTGTAAGATTTTTCTCTAACACCTTGGTTTTCACCTTATTCAATTTAAATCCTGCTACTTGACCAAATTCTTGAATTAATTGCAATACTCTTTTAGTGCTGGATTCTGGCTCCTAATATTGTATTTGCTGTTGACACCCATTTATTGTTACTAATGACCTGATGAAAAAAGGGGGAAATTTCTAACGCACATCACTTGGCATGTGCTGTATATCACCTTCCAAGGCAGGCCCACATATTGTGCCTTGCAGGTAAGCTAGCCATGGGGATGCCACAATATACTTCTTCTTTTGGGGTCTGCAGTGAGGGTTTTGTGCTGGGCTCTCTGAAGTTCATCTCCTCCACCCCTCTGCCTCCTGCACCCACCTTCCCAAACTCCACCAAGTCTTCCCCTCCAGCCCTGCCCAGTGCTGAAGGCTGTGAGCTGAACGCATTTGCTCTTCAACAGCCTGTCTCGAAAGCTAGGAGCTCTTTTGACCAAAGAGATATATTAGACAACTGTAATTGCCACACATCACGTTCTCAGACTTTCTTTTTTTTTTTTTAATAATTTTTATTAAAGTTTTGAACAACAAAGAGAGAAAAGAAAAACATACACAATACATATAACAAAAACACGAAAAAAAACAAGATTCAACAGTAAAAGAACAAAAAACAAAACAATTAAAAACAATATCTCTTTTCCATTTCCATTTTTAAGTTACTTATTTTCTGGACTTCCTCATACCTCCCTCTTTTGTATTCCAATCCAAATTGTTTGTCCAGCAGTTTCTTTTCCACTTTTAATCCCAATCTTTAGCTTTAATAAGATATTGAAATATATAACTTCAACTTCTTTAAACCTGATCTTTAGTCTTAGTATCATATAACATTAAAATTTTTCCTCTTAGTATCAATTTTCCATTTCTTTAAACATCTTTAATCCTAATCTTTATTCTTAGTCTATCATTAACTTTAACCTGTACATCTGGAAACCGCTTATTTTCAATCCAACATTCTTTAATTTTGCAATGTTTCTGAAGATAATCTTTAAATTTCTTCCAATCTTCCTCCATCGACTCTTCTCCCTGGTCACGGATTCTACCAGTCATTTCCGCCAATTCCATATAGTCCATAAATTTCATCTGCCATTCCTCCAGCGTGGGAAGTTCTTGTGTCTTCCAATACTTTGCGATGAGTATTCTTGCTGCTGTTGTTGCATACATAAAGAAAGTTCTATCCTTTTTTAACACCATTTGGCCGACTATGCCCAGGAGGAAGGCCTCTGGTTTCTTAGGGAAGGTATACTTAAATACCTTTTTTAATTCATTATATATCATTTCCCAGAAAGCCTTAATCTTTGGGCACGTCCACCAAAGGTGAAAAAATGTACCTTCAGTTTCTTTACATTTCCAACATTTGTTATCGGGCAAGTGATAGATTTTTGCAAGCTTGACTGGGGTTATGTACCACCTGTATATCATTTTCATAATATTCTCTCTTAAGGCATTACATGCCGTAAATTTCATACCTGTGGTCACGTTCTCAGACTTTCAAAATACACCTCAGTAATGGCAGTGTGTGTGAACTGGCAAACTGCATACCTTCCAACATTTCTCTGATGGAATTAGGGATGTCCTAAGGAAAAGCAGGACATTCCAGGATCAAATCAGATACCGGGACAGCTTCTGTAAATCCAGGACTGTCCCTGGAAAGCAGGGACACTTGGAAGGTCTGAAACTGCACACAGCATGGGACCCCCACATTAATGCCTCTCGTTTTATTTCCATTTGAATTGAGGAATAAATGCATATTTGCTCTCCCAACCAGTCTGGGCCCTAAAGAGTGATGATGCACAGTAACAACATTGCCACAAGGCATCCCTCTCTGAAAGGCAAGAATGGTGGCAGGGATGTTGTTAAGTTGTGGGTGAACATATCAGACGACACAGCGATTCTTCAAACAACTCTTGTTTATTCACAGGCCAGAACAGAACTGAACTGAAGGGTTCAGCCAGCCTGCTTATATAGAGCTCCACTAGAACGCAACAGTAACCATTTTCTGTAACTATCCAATCACTGAACGTCACTTTCAATCCCTTATTTGCATATGTGGACCTGAGTGAAAACTACAGTATCCCCCTGCTGGCCCAGGGTGAGAACTTCAGTACATGACAGATGTAGCAAAGATAGGGGACAGAGAAGAGAGGCCCTCCCTGGAAAATTGGGAGCATGTGGCCTATTCTTTTCAGGTCTCTCAACCCTCTTCTGCTAGGTACTCTGTATCTCATCTGCCCAACCTCTTGGCTATTTCTCAGCACCCCTTTCCTGCTAATAGTCACTCCCGTCTGCCAGCCCCGATATCTTTTTCTCCTTTTTAAATTTATGCATTTTACATATCTTAGTACATCAGTTATACAATTGTCATTGTTTATCTTACACTCTGACTTCCATACACATTCCTCCGTGGGGTCTTATTTAGTCCTTGTTAAGCTGCATCTCCTTAATTACCATCCCTCTTCTGTTTATTTTAACTGCTGCTCATATATTTAACCCCACTTGGAAGTTTATCTGATTGTTATATTTCTTTAAATATTCGCCAAAGTATTCCCAGTCTTCTTTTATATCAGACTCATCTTGATTTATTATCTTTGCAATCAACATTGCTAGCTCTGCGTATTATATTAGCTTATTCATAGAATCATAGAGTTGGAAGAGACCACAAGGGCCACCGAGTCCAACCCCCTGCCAAGCAGGAAACACCATCAGAGCACTCCTGACATATGGTTGTCAAGCCTCTGCTTAAAGACCTCCAAAGAAGGAGACTCCACCACACTCCTTGGCAGCAAATTCCACTGTCAAACAGCTCTTACTGTCAGGAAGTTCTTCCTAATGTTTAGGTGGAATCTTCTTTCTTGTAGTTTGGATCCATTGCTCCGTGTCCGCATCTCTGGAGCAGCAGAAAACAACCTTTCTCCCTCCTCTATGTGACATCCTTTTATATATTTGAACATGGCTATCATATCACCCCTTAACCTCCTCTTCTCCAGGCTAAACATGCCCAGCTCCCTTAGCCGTTCCTCATAAGGCATCGTTTCCAGGCCTTTGACCATTTTGGTTGCCCTCCTCTGGACACGTTCCAGTTTGTCAGTGTCCTTCTTGAACTGTGGTGCCCAGAACTGGACACAGTACTCCAGGTGAGGTCTGACCAGAGCAGAATACAGAGGCACTATTACTTCCCTTGATCTAGATGCTATACTCCTATTGATGCAGCCCAGAATTGCATTGGCTTTTTAGCTGCCGCGTCACACTGTTGGCTCATGTCAAGTTTGTGGTCAACCAAGACTCCTAGATCCTTTTCACATGTACTGCTCTCAAGCCATGTGTCACCCATCTTGTATTTGTGCCTCTCATTTTTTTTGCCCAAGTGCAATACTTTATTCTGCCAGTCTATTTTTGCGGGACTTATATATAAAATTTTTTTTTATTAAGTTGTCAGTTTTACATTTCAAAATAGCTGTAATCCGTTTATTGTGAGGACCATGCCTGTACACAAACATTAACACAACAATAGTTAAAAGATATTAAAATTCATTACTTACTACGCCAACAAAACCTTCATCCCACAAAATAGAAAGAGAGGGAAAACGAGCAGCGAGTTAAACAGACGATGAAGGGGTCTTTACATTGTCATCCATAAGTCTTTCCCTGGCTTTCATGGCCTTCATCACAAAAACCGCTACCACATGGGTAATACGTGGGTTTGCATCAACTAACAAAAATTTTACTCTATCTTCAGGATTGGTTATAGAGTTGGGTATAATTTGCAGCAATGCGTCTCTAAAGCTCGAGTAGATGGGGCAATAGAGGAGGTAATGTGTAAGATCCTCTTTAATTTTCATAAGGCAAGGGCATAAACGATGTTCTACTGGGGTTTTTGTGAATCTACCGGTCAGATATGCAGTTGGCAGTGTTTGAAACCGTGCCATAGTGAAAGCTCTCCGAAGGGTGGGGTCAGTGATCTCCACCAAGTAGTTGGCACAGATTTTGACTGCTTTTACTCGGGGAAACCAGTAGGAAAACCCAGAGTTTTTATCTTTGTGGAGTCCAAAAGGCGTCTTTTTCAAAGATCCATTCCCGAACTTTATCAGGGCTCCACAATTTAAGGGTATTAAACTCAGGTAGATTGTATCTGGATAGGATATCTAGTAGGTTTTTATGCCAAGTAGTATTATTTTGTAATGATACAAAGGCTTGTTTAGCCAATAAGGTGTTCGGGGCATCTGTGAGGTTGGTGAAAAAACGCAGGAATCTTAAGTGGGCCCTGGCAGACACAGAAGGTAATCCTACTTCCACTCTTAGGAGAGCTGCCGGAGTACTCTGAGGGAGGCCTAGAATTCTTCTGAGGTAAAAATTTTGGAAGATTTCAAGCCGTTCTAATAGCTTCTGATTCCATCCCCAGAGTTCTACTCCATATAGCATCTGGGGAATCACTTTTCCAACAAAAGCTTTTAATGCCGGGATCACCAGTTGCCCTCCCCTCGAATAAAAAAGCTGAGCAGAGCACCGAGTGTCCTACGTGTTAGAAGGGCTACAGTCTTGAAGTGGGCAAGCCAGCTAGATGTAGCTTGGAAAGTGATACCAAGATATTTAAAAAAAGGACACTGTTCAATTTTGTGTTCATCTAAAGACCATCTAAATGTGTGGCGAGCTCTAGTAAATACCACAATTTTTGTTTTGTCATAATTTATCTTTAGAGAGTTTTGGGAACAATAAGCTGCGAGCCCCTCCAGCATGCTATGTAGGCCCCTTCGAGTAAGTGCCATGACAGCCATGTCATCAGCATATAGTAATATATTCAGGTGTTTGCCTTCCAGGGCAGGAGCTGATGACTTATACTTTGCCATATGTTGAACAATGTCATTTATATAGAAATTAAAGAGGAACGGCGCTAACAAACAGCCCTGTTTAACCCCTTTCCCCAGTGGCAGTGGATCAGTATAGTTGCCTGACATCCCAGTTCTGATTTTAACTGTGGTGTCTGAATGTAACTCTCTAAGTATTTTGAGAAGTCGTCTATCAATATCTGTTTCATATAATTTTTGCCATAATTTGTCCCTACAGATTGAATCAAAAGCGGATGTGAGATCTACGAAAGCCACAAAAAGTTTGCTCTTATGTACCTTTGTATACTTATCTATCATTGTCTGTAGTACCAAACAATGGCCTGTTGTACTATGGCCCTTTCTAAACCCTGCCTGTTCCGGATTAAGCAGGTTAGAGTGGTCAGCCCAGTCAACCAGTTTATTTAGCAGGTAGCGAGTGTAAAGTTTATACACAATGTCCAGGAGACTTATGGGGCGATAGTTTGAGGGGTCTTGGGGGTCCCTTCTTATAGATGGGGGCTACCAGGCTCAGTTTCCAGTTTTCTGGGATTTTGCATATATCATTTATTACCGTAAAAAGTTGGGCCAAAATAGCAGCCCACCACTGGGCATTTAGTTTAAATACCTCAGGAGGAATCATATCCTCACCGGGAGCTTTGCCATTCTTGAGTGTTTTAATTAGCTGTAAACATTCTGATTCGGTAACAGGATCCCAGCCCATTAATAGATCGTTTTTAAGAGGAGGAAACTGGCTCGGTTTAGCAATGTTTGGAGCTGTATATAGCCGGGAAAAGTGTTGGTACCATGAGTTAGATGAGATACTGTTGGTTACAATTTTCCCTTTGGGTGAAACTCCCTGGGCAATTATTTCCCAGAACTTTTTGTCATCCCGCAATTTGATCGCTTTGTCAAGTGCCTCCCATTGTTCCTTTCTGTAGAGGGATTTCTTAAATTTTAGAGTATTTTTATAATGAGAACGCCACCTGTGCAGGTTTTCCAATGAGGACAAGGTCCCTTCCTGTTTTACCTTATTTTGTAATTTCCTGAGCAAAGATCTTAGATTCCTACAGTCTTTGTCGAACCAGGCCCTCGAGTTGTTTTGTTTTTTGGGAGGGTTGGAATTCGTGAGTAGTGGGAAGAGCGACTCTGAGACCTGCTGAAATGTTGAAAAGGGGTCAGAAATGGATGAGATGCACTGGTCTCTCAAGGCCAGTAAGTCTGATGAATGCAGGTGTAATTTGATTTTAGATTCCAGGTCGCTGTTCCATTTACGCCTACGAAGGGCCAGAGTTGGAGGTGGGTCTGCACAGTGATTGCGGTATTGCGGATCCTCCACACCACGGGGAATTAGTGAAATTGATATAGGAAGATGATCACTCTCAGTTCTATTGAAAATCCTGAAGCCCTGTGACCTCTCCAAGAGTTTTGGGGAGACCAGGATATAATCAATAACGCTCGCACCTCTGGGTCCAAGAAAAGAAAAGAAACCCCCTGACCTGTCCATATGGGTACCATGCAAATTATACAAATTATGTTTGAAGGCAGTCTCCATTAATGTAATGCCTGCCTTATTCAAGACCTTATCGTCTGAGGACCAGGGAATAAACCAATCTGCCTCTGGCAGGAACTGAGATTTAGAGCAGTACGTATTAATGTCATTTCCTATCCTGGCGTTGAAATCACCTGCCAGCAGGATATCCATGCCAGGGAATTCTAGTTCAGCCTTCTCCAAACATAGCTCTAAATCTTCCCAGAATTGTGACGACTGGGGAGGGGTGCCTATGGGAGGGATATATATATTAAAGCAAAGGAAATCTCCTCCTTCACTGCTAGAAATAAGTAAGATTTGTAAATTGTTACTCTTCACCCACTGCTGTTGCCGGGCCTTGCATTTTAGCTTGGTAGAAACAAAAGTGACTAAACCACCACTAGGTCGGCCTCGGGATTTTGGTTTTATCGCAGGGGTAGCAAAGGCTTCGTATCCCTGTAAAGAGGGGACATGGAGATCTAGACACCATGTCTCCTGTAGACATAAAATCTGAAATTTTGTAAGGAAATCCAGAAGGTCGACGTCACCCTGCTTAGATAGCCATCCCGCCACATTCCAGGATAGAATGTGGAAATAGGGTGATGGTGGAAATAGTGGCAGTCAATCTCTTTTCCGATGGTTTGAGGCTCCTGAGCTGGGCTCCTCCTCTATCTGCCCTGCTTGGTGGTTCCGGGTTTGAGATCGCTGGTCCCTAGATAGGTATGATAACTTTAACTGAGGGGCCAATAGGTTGATTTGGCCCAGAGGATCTTCGATGACACCGTTACAAATATCATGTTGTTCAGCTGATGTATCATGATGTTCAGCTGGTTTTCGCAGAGCAAGGATTTTGCCGACCCGTATAGGCTGTATAGGTAGCAGGTCGACAACTGCATCTTGCGTCGGTACTGCTAGCGGGTCAAAATTTGACAAAAGCTGTGGATCTTGATTGCGTATTGGGCTTAGAATAATGGAAGCCTCCAATTCCGGCATCGAGGCATATGAGGACGAGAGCATTTCAGACTGGTCTTGCTTGGGTAGTCCAATGCCAGGCTCGTTGCACGTAGAGACCAGGGTACCAAGCCGGGATGTAGGAAATCAATTAAGTCATTTGCGGGCAGGCTTGCCACTCCCTGTGGGGTAATAGATCCCGGTCTATTTGTTCTTTATGGCGCACAGGCCCAGCATCAACACCGACAGCACCTATCCTGGTGCATAGCGGTGTACGGGTCAGATTGGTGAATACCCTTGTAAAATAGATGTACCATTTTCTTGTGCGGTTTCTTAATTTTAGAATCTTTGCAACGAAATGGGCAGATCTAAAGTTAATAACCATACGTCTCATATAAGGTCCAGAAGGCAGCCATGAGATGTCCACGATATCTACGGGCGTAATGTCTGCCCCAGCAGTTGGGTCAGGGAATTTGTGACCGAATGTTTATCCGCCCATTTGTTATAATTCAAGGGGTGGTTTCCCACCAGTACTGCAAGTTTGCTGTTCTGGAGTTGCAGACTTGAGTTTTGTACTTGGTTGGGCAGGCATCTCACTTGTTTTTGTGCAAGGTTGGCCTGCGCACTTGGGCAGGGGTGAGCGGAGTTTGCAATGTTGTTAAGCTGAAGAAGTGAGGGCGCGGCAACTGAACAAGCCAAAGGCTTTTTCAAGCTTCTTTTCGATCCCATCCAGCCTTTTATATAAGTTGGTGATGGTATGTGTTATCAACTCAGTCTGGCAGATTAGCAGTTCCAGTGCCTCTCGGTCCTTGTTTAACTGGGCTGGTGACTGGGATAATTCAGGTGAAGTTTTTTTGCAGGGACTCAAGAGTCTGTTCCATCTGTTCCTTCATACACAGGCTCGAGGCTAGTTGTGGGCCATCCACAATGCCGGCAGGCTCCTCATGAGTAGTACTGGGAGCAAGGACCTCATGGCTGTTTGCTGTGGGGAAGTTTCTACAGATCTCATTTAGGTCATTGTCAGGCAAAAATCCCTGATATTTGTCTGTTTTTGGCAGTGCTCGTAGCTTCATTGGAATGCTGCCTGCGGCGTTTCTTCCCTCTCATGTCGGCAAGAAAATAGGGAGAAAATTTCTCAAAATAGTAGGGTCAGGGCAGGTTGTGCTGTTAATGAGCCCTACTCCCTTTAACAGTCTTTATCTGCCGTGTTTTCTTGCAGATTTATGGGAGAAGTAGAAATAATCTAAACCATAAAACTTCTAAAATAAACGCCTTAAGGCATCTTAGAGCCCTTAGAACCCGTCAAAGCAGATAATAAAAATATAGCTTTACCGAGCATAAGACAAGGCTGCCGCTCACGTCGCCATCTTGGATCCGCCTCCACATTTCAAAATAAACATTTTACAAATTTTAAAATATACAATGACTTCCCTTCTTCTCCTTCCATGGTTCATTTTACTTATCATACATTCCTGCATATTTTACTCTAACCATTCAAATCAGTTTTCCACTTTTACAGCAAAAAATATTTACTCTGTTGAATTTATCTTATTGATGCCACTGTTTTCAGCTTTATACATTTATTTTCCATATTTTCAATAAATGTTTTCCACTCTTCTTTAATTATATGTTTTTCTTGCTCTCTTATTCTGTGTGTTAAATCTGCAAATTCTGCATATTCTGTCAACTTAAATTGCCAGTCCTCTTTGGTTGGGACCTCACTCACTTTCAATTTTGGGGCTAACAAAACACGGGCTGCAGTCGTTGCATACATAAATAAGCTTTTCTGACACCTAGGAATTTCTGTTTGGGCTATTCCCAATAAAAAGAACTTGGGGGAGGGTTGGGGGGGGAAGTAATTTTAAACATATTTTTTTCAATTCATTATAAATCATTTCCCAATACCCTTTTACCTTTTTACATGTCCACCACATGTGAAAAAAGGTTCCCTCCACTTCTTTACTCTTCCAACATGGATCTGATTCTGTTTTATAAATCTTAGCCAACCTACTCAGAGTTAAATACAATCTATGGATCATTTTCAAATAATTCTCTTTCAATTAATAACATGCAATAAATTTCAGGTCACTTTCCCAAAGTTTCTCCCAGAGGTTAAGATGTATATTGTGTCCTATATCTATTGCCCAGTGTGTCACTGAAACTTTAACAAGCTCGTCTTTTGTTTCCCATTCTAATAAAAAAATTATACATTTTAGACAGAAGTTTATCATTTTGTAAGTGTTCTTTTTTGAATTGTGAACTTTAGTCCATAAATCCATTCTTTCTATCTAATTTAAACATGTTGTGTATTTGGTGATATTGCAACCAATCTATAACTTGGCTCCTTAAGTTTTCCATTGATTTCAGTTTGGGTTCCACCCCCCCCCATAAAATCCAGCAGTTCCCTATAAGATGCCCATTGTCTATCCATATTAACTCTATTAATTGTAATTGCTTTGATGTGAGATAGCCATAAAGGTGTTTTTCTTTCCAGCATATTTATATATTTTCCCCAGACTCTATATAGATTCTTCCTAAGAATGTGGTTCATTAAACTCATAGGTTTTAGCCTTCCCATACCAAAGACATACATGTCAGCCAAATTTTAAATCATGACCCTCTAAATCTAAGATGTTTGCATTGTCCAATACAATCCATTCTTTTAACTTATGCAAACAACCTCCCTCATAATACAATTGCAAATCTGGCAGTGCAAAGCCTCCTCTTTCTTTTGTATCTGTCAGGATACAAAATATTTTATTCTTGGCTTCTCCCCTTGCCAGATAAATTTAGAGACATCTTTTTCCCATTCTTTGAAGCAGCTTGAATGATTTACAATCAGGATTGATTGGAATAAAATCAGCGTCCTAGGGAGTATATTCATTTTAATGGCTGAAATTCTATCTAACAGGGAGAATTTCATTCTCCCCCATATCTCCAACTCTTTCTTAACCTCTTTCCACAATTTAATATAATTATTTTCAAATAGGTTGAGCTTTCTTACTGTCAGCCAGATTCCTAAATACTTAATTTTTTTGCCTATTTTAAAACCAGACATCCTTTCTACAAAATTTTTTGACTGCTCATCCATGTTTTAACCAACATTTTGGTTTTATTTGAGTTTATTTTGAAACCCACCACTTCTCCAAACCTTTAAATTTATTCTAATGCTTAGAGAACGCTCTCCAAAGGTTGTTCTAGTGTCAACACCACGTCATCAGCAAATGCCCTTAATTTATAGACTCTACGTCCCACCTCAAAAACTTTAATTTCCCCTTTTCTCGTTATATTCTGAAGCAGTATTTCTAATGTCATAACAAACAGGGACAGCCTTGTCTCGTTCCTTTTTCTATTTGGCATTTGTCTGAAATAATATAATTTATTACTATATTTGCAGATTGATCAGTATAGATTGTTTTAATTCCTCCTAGGAAAGAATTACCTATTTCCATTTTCTCTAAAACCTTAATCATAAATGACCATGAAATGTTGTCAAAAGCTTTATCTGCATCTAGGAAGATTAACACAGCCTGTTTTTAATTTCTTACTTCCACGTATGCTATTAAATTAATTACATTTCTTTCATTTGTTGGCCTGGTAAAAACCCAGCCTGGTCTCTGTGGACTGACTCAGTCAATGTCCGTTTCAATCTATTAGCCAATATTGTAGCAAATTGTTTGTAGTCACAATTCAATAATGAAATACGTCTGTAATTTTTAGTTTTTGTTAGGTCACTGTCTTATTTGTGTTTTTTTTTTTTAATGATATTTATTCCATATTTAAAGTTACAAAAAAGAGAAAGAAAAACCATACAAAATACAAAGAAAAATTTAACCTTAACAAAGCGAAAAGTAAAAAGATACAAGTGAACAATAAAATAGAATAAAAAAAGAAGACTTAACAAAAAGTATAAAAATGCATTAAGTTAAAATGAAACAAAAACAAATTAAACCTTTACATAGCCTTTTCCCTTTACTTATGTCCATGACCTCCTCTCACCTCCCAGTTTTGTATTCTAGTTCAGATCGTATTTCCAGCAAGTCCTTCTAACCTTATTTTCATTTACGTATTTTAATTTAAAATAATGTAATTAAACCTCCTCTGTTTCGTCAATTTCATCAACTCATTTTACTTAATCCTTTATATCATATCTACCAAAACGACCTAATTTTCATTTTCCAACCTCTTTCTAACAGTCTTTTATATTACAATATTTTTGAAGGTATATTTTGAATTTTTTCCAATCTTCTTCCATCGACCCTTCTCCCTGGTCTCGAATTCTGCCGGTCATCTCAGCCAGTTCCATATAGTCCATCACTTTCATCTGCCATTCTTCTCGGGTGGGCAGGTCACTGTCTTATTTGTGGATCAAAGTAACGATGCATCTTTCCATGAAGCTGGAACTACTCCTGTCACCAAAATTCCCTTCAAGGTGTCCTTAAGTGGTTCTACAGTGGTACCTCGGGTTACAGACGCTTCAGGTTACAGACTCCGCTAACCCAGAAATAGTTCCTTGGGTTAAGAACTTTGCTTCAGGATGAGAACAGAAATTGCGTGGCGGCGGCACAGCGGCAGCGGGAGGCCCCATTAGCTAAAGTGTTACCTCAGGTTAAGAACAGTTTCAGGTTAAGAACAGACCTCCAGAACGAATTAAGTTCTTAACCCAAGGTACCACTGTATAAGTATATCTGAAACTTTTAATAAAAAAATGGCTGTAAGTCCATCTGGCCCCGGTGCTTTTCCCATATTTATTCAGTTTATTGCCATTTGCAATTCCGATATCGATTTGGGTGCATTCAAAATTTGCCAGTTTTCCTTAGATACTCTGGGTATGTTACAGTCACTTAAATAAGAGTCCATTTTCTTAAAGTCCTCTTTCTCACAACAATATAATGAAATATAATATTTTTCAAATGCTTTCCTTATCTCTTTTCAGCTAGTCAAATGCTTATCCTCATCTACAATATTATTTATTGTGCTATTATTTCTTTCTTTTTTGAGTTGCCATGCTAATAATTTACGTGGTTTGTTAGCAAATTCAAAAAAATTCTGTTTCATTAATTTAATTTTCCTCTCAATCTCTTGATTAACTAACAGCGAAAATTGTGCTTGCAGTATTTTAATTGCTTGATGCACATCTTTATCCTTTGGTTCTGCAATTAACTTCTCCTTATTCAATAAGGCATCTAATATGTCCTGCTTCTTTTTTTCCCTTTCTCTTTTTTTGAAAAGTATTTTGTTGAATTAGGAAACCTCTCACCACTGCCTTACTGGCATCCCATACTACAATTAAATCTGTTTCTTTATTTAGATTGAGGTAAAAAAAATTCTTGTAAGGGATTGTTGCCCCTTACTCATAATTTGTTCATTTTGCAATACCACATCATTTACCTTCCACCTAAATGAATAACATTTCCCTCCTGTTATTGTCATAAAGATGCCATTGTGATTGGATAATATCTTAGGTTGAATTTCTACCTTTTTTACCCTAGTTGTTAACTCTTTCAAAGCCAATAAAAGGTGTATTCTGCTTGAAGAATTGTTTGCATTTGAGAAAAAAGTAAATTTGTGTTCTAATGGATGCTTAAGTCGCCATAGGTCAGTTAAGTCAAAATTGGACACCATATCAAAAAAGGCATTTGGCAATTCCCTTATTTTGAATCTGTTTTCCGTACCGTTCTATCTAGGTCAAGAGAAATGACACAATTAAAATCACTCATCATTATTATTTTGCTATCACACAAATCAAACAATTTCTCTTCCAGTTTGTTTGTTTTTTAATCAGTTTTCTGTTCATTGGGGGCATAAATTCCAACTACAGTAATTGGTTCTCCATCTAGTCTCACTTCAATAACCATCATTCTGCCTTCCTCACCTTTAAAGATGAATTTAGGATCTAGTTTGGGGTTAACATACATAATTACCCCTCCCTTTTTGGTTTTATCAGAAGAGATAAACTCTTGCCCCAGACCTTTATTTGTTATTTATTTATAAATATTTATTTATTAGTATTTTCTATGTTGTCTTTTTATATGTGTGTCCTGCAAGCAAATGATGTCTAATTTCTACTTTGACAATATATGCACTATTTTATTCATTTTCATTTCACTATTTAGTCCATTTACATTCTATGAAATAAATATAAGATCCATATTCTATTACCGTATTTTTCGCTCTATAACACGCACCTGACCATAACACGCACGTAGTTTTTAGAGGAGGAAAACAAGAAAAAAAAATTCTGAATGAAAAAGTGGATGTATCATTTTTGTGCTTCATGCTGTGGCCACAGACATGTGATTTGACGGTGAGTTTGGGGTAGCCCAATGCAAAAATCCTGAGAATCCATGTGGATCTGTGCTTTGTAACCACGTTTTTGCACCATTGTGGCCCCAGGCAACAGTGGGTGCGTGTTTTCTTTGGTGCAGGCTGTAGCCATGGATATGCTATGTGATCTGATGGTGAATTTGGGGTGACCCAATGCAAAGATCCTGAGGATCCATGTGGATCCATGCTTTGTAACCACATTTTTGCACCATTGCAGCCCCAGGCAACAGTGGATGTGTGATTTTTGTGGTGCAGGCTGTAGCCATGGACATGCTATGTGATCTGATGGTGAATTTGGGGTGATCCAATGCAAAGATCCTGAGGATCCATGTGGATCCGTGCTTTGTAACCACATTTTAAGTTTGGAGGGAAGGAAAAACACAGAAGGGACAAGGAGCACGAGAGGGGTGTGCGGAGAAGCAGCTGGCTAACAATGCAGGAGAGAGGTTTAACGGGAGGGAGGAAAGGAAGGCAAAAGTTTCCCCCCACCCACCCAAGCCAGCCCTCTCTCTCTCTCTCTCTCTCCCACTCACCTGCATGTTGTCCGGCTGCCTGCGAGTCCCTAGAATGCTGGACGCAGCAGCACCGGAGCACGGAGAGGAGGAGGTGGTGGCTGTCGGCTGCGCTCCTAGCCAACAGAACCTGAGCCGGGTGGGCTGGAGCCTGCGCGCAGTGTGACTAGGAAGGAATTAGAAGGAAGGACGCGATCCTTTCCTTTCCCTTCTGCTTGCCAGGAGGGCAGGGGATTTCCCTGCTCTTTGTTGCTTTTGAGCAAACACAGCAACCAAAAACAGAAGCGGGTGGGCAGTAAGACTTTGAGGCAGAATGCAGGAAAGCAGCAGCCTCGCTTCTGCAGCCTTCCCTCCTCCATGACACGTGATCTGATTTTTGCCTGATTTTTGCCCCTGCACTCGGGCCATTCGGCTCCAGGGACCACACATTCGCTCAATAACACGCACAGACATTTCCCCTTCCTTTTTAGGAGAAAAAATGTGTGTGTTATAGAGCGAAAATTACGGTATATCTTATTTATCATATATATATATATATATGTGATGGGATTATGAGCTGCTTGTGCGTAAAATCGTATTCCCTCAGAGTTTGTTCAAGTCCACAAACCTCTGTCTGTGACTGAGCCCCTCTGACATGGCTCCTCTAGTCACTAGAAGATTCCGACAGTGGTTGCTTTCGTAATCGCTTCCAACATAAAAGCTCCTTAACGGAAACACGTCTTCTGGACTCTCTGCGTGA
>CANTUW010000283.1:0-16851 GCA_947686815.1 Podarcis lilfordi
AGAATAGAATAGAATAGAATAGAATAGAATCATAGAGTTGGAAGAGACCACAAGGGCCATCGAGTCCAACCCCTGCCAAGCAGGAAACACCATCAGAGCACTCCTGACATATGGTTGTCAAGCCTCTGCTTAAAGACCTCCAAAGAAGGAGACTCCACCACACTCCTTGGCAGCAAATTCCACTGTCGAACAGCTCTTACTGTCAGGAAGTTCTTCCTAATGTTTAGGTGGAATCTTCTTTCTTGTAGTTTGGATCCATTGCTCCGTGTCCGCTTCTCTGGAGCAGCAGAAAACAACCTTTCTCCCTCCTCTATGTGACATCCTTTTATATATTTGAACATGGCTATCATATCACCCCTTAACCTCCTCTTCTCCAGGCTAAACATGCCCAGCTCTCTTAGCCGTTCCTCATAAGGCATCGTTTCCAGGCCTTTGACCATTTTGGTTGCCCTCCTCTGGACACGTTCCAGTTTGTCAATGTCCTTCTTGAACTGTGGTGCCCAGAACTGGACACAGTACTCCAGGTGAGGTCTGACCAGAGCAGAATACAGTGGCACTATTACTTCCCTTGATCTAGATGCTATACTCCTATTGATGCAGCCCAGAATTGCATTGGCTTTTTTAGCTGCCGCGTCACACTGTTGGCTCATGTCAAGTTTGTGGTCAACCAAGACTCCTAGATCCCTTTCACATGTACTGCTCTCAAGCCAGGTGTCCCCCATCTTGTATTTGTGCCTCTCATTTTTTTTTTGCCCAAGTGCAATACTTTACATTTCTCCCTGTTCAAATTCATCTTGTTTGTTTTGGCCCAGTTCTCTAATCTGTCAAGGTCGTTTTGAAGTGTGATCCTGTCCTCTGGGGTGTTAGCCACCCCTCCCAATTTGGTGTCATCTGCAAATTTGATCAGGATGCCCTTGAGTCCATCATCCAAGTTGTTGATAAAGATGTTGAATAAGACCGGGCCCAAGACAGAACCCTGTGGCACCCCACTAGTCACTCTTCTCCAGGATGAAGAGGAACCATTGATGAGCACCCTTTGGGTCTCGGTCAGTCAGCCAGTTACAAATCCACTGAGTGGTAGCATAGTCAAGACCACATTTTACCAGCTTCTTTACAAGAATATCATGAGGCACCCTGTCAAATGCCTTGCTGAAATCAAGGTAGGCTACATCCACTGCGTTCCCTTCATCTACCAGGCTTGTAATTCTGTCAAAAAACGAGATCAGGTTAGTCTGACATGACTTATTTTTCAGAAATCCATGCTGACTATTGGTGATCACAGCATTCCTTTCTAGGTGCTCACAGACTGTTTGCTTAATGATCTGCTCCAGAATCTTCCCTGGTATTGATGTCAGACTGACTGGGCGGTAATTATTTGGGTCCTCTCTTTTCCCCTTTTGAAAATAGGGACAACATTTGCCCTCCTCCAGTCTGCCGGGACTTCGCCTGTTCTCCAGGAATTCTCAAAGATGACTGCCAGTGGTTCTGAGATCACATCTGCCAGTTCTTTTAATACTCTTGGATGCAGTTCATCTGGCCCTGGAGACTTGAATACATCTAAACTAGCCAAGTATTCTTGTACTATCTCCTTAGTTATTCTGGGCTGTGTTTCCTTTGCTGAATCATTTGCTCCAAATTCTTCAGGTCGGGCATTGTTTTCTTTATCGGAGAAGACTGAGGCAAAGAAGGCATTGAGGAGTTCAGCTCTTTCTGTGTCCCCTGTTTGCATTTCACCATCTTCTCCTCTGAGTGACCCCACTGTTTCTTTGTTCTTCCTTTTGCTACGGACATACCCATAAAAGCCTTTTTTGTTGCTTTTAACCTCTCTAGCAAGCCTGAGTTCATTCTGTGCTTTAGCTTTTCTGACTTTGTATCTACATGTGCTGGCTATTTGTTTGAATTCCTCTTTGGTGGTTTCCCCCCTTTTCCATTTTTTTGTACACATCCTTTTTTAATCTTAACTCAGTTAAAAGTTCTTTAGATAGCCACCCTGGCTTCTTTAGGCACCTTCCATGTTTCCGTCTCATTGGTATTGCCTGACGTTGTGCTTTTAGTATCTTAACAAACTCCCAGCCATCATGAACTCCCTTTCCTTTTAGTATTACTGTCCATGGGATCTCACCCAGCACTTCCCTAAGTTTTATGAAGTCAGCTTTCTTAAAGTCAAGAAATTGAGTCCTAGTATGCTTGGCTGCTCCTTTCCGCTGTTTAGTAAACTTCAGAAGAGCATGATCACTCGCGCCTAATGATCCTTCCACTTCTACCCCACTAACCAGGTCATCAACATTGGTTAGGACCAGATCTAAAATGGCTGTTCCTCTTGTTGCTTCTCCCACTTTCTGGACAATGAAGTTGTCTGCAAGGCCAGTGAGGAATCTGTTTGACCTTATGCTCTTGGCTGAGTTTGACATCCAACAAATATCCGGGTAATTGAAGTCCCCATTACTACTATCTCCCTTCCTTTTGCATGCTTGGCCATCTGTTCCAGGAAGGCATCATCTATGTCCTCCGTTTGGCTTGGGGATCTATAGTAAACTCCCACAATGAGGTCATTGTTATTCTTCTCTCCTTAATTTTGACCCAAATGCTCTCACTTTGGCTTTGAGGTTCTAAATCTTGGATCTCTTCACAGGTATACACATCCCTGACATATAACGCCACTCCTCCTCCTTTCTTGTCTGGTCTGTTTCTCTGAAATAGATTGTATCCCCCCATTATTACATTCCAATCGTGGGACTTATCCCACCAGGCACTCACTATCTTGAAACTGTCCTTCCCCAAATCTGGGTTCCAAAAGTCTGCAAATTCCTGCGTAAGAAATTCAATCAAATTGTCTTTCTCCACTTCAGGTACAGCCCTGACCCTTAAATTCACTTGTTTCTCCTTCAACTCGATCATAGACAGAATTGACTTGTGGTCTTCCAGTTGTTTATGTAGCAGTGGTATCTTCTCTTCTACCACAGTAGCTGTAGCAGTAGCAGTTTCTTTAGCCTCTTTGGCTGTCTTACGTGTCGAAGTAGATTCCTGTAATAGTTTCTGAATAGTTTCTGTATTAGTATTTACCTTCTGTCCCAAATTATTAATACTTGTCGTATTTTGATTAATACTTGTCGTATTTTCATTAATACTTGTCGTATTTTGATCAATTTTACCCGATGCCTCGGCTACTTGTTTACATATTCTTTCCAAAGATTCATTAATTTTAGCTAGTGCCTGAGCCAGGGCATCGTCAGCTGCCATACCTTTGGGTTTAGGTTGTGCCGATGAGGTTACTGTCGGTAAACCAGGAGGGCCAGATGTCGAAGCCCTTCTTTGCAGCCCACCGTCTGTGCGAAATACTCTGCCAGACCTTGTTGCTTGTAACAAATCTATCTTCTCTTTCCCATCTGCCATAACCCTCAAGATATAACCCAAGGTCAGTCTCACGATCAGAGTCAGAGTTGTTTTGAAGTGGAAAATTCCCTTAGGAAATTGAAGTGGAAAATTCCCTTAAGCCAGCTGCAGTTGTAACAGATTCAAGCTTCCTCTAGGGGGGCACTATAACAGTCAAAAATGTCTTAAAGTAGTTAACTTCTCCCTTTAGCCCCCCAATTCACCGAAAAGACAACAGTTTCTATCTCAGTCTGTTACTTTAAAACCAGGAGATACCTGTCAGCAATATTGTAACAAAGTTGTATCTCAGATGCAGAGTTAACTGTCAAAGAGTACTTTCAACGACAGCGCAGTTTCCAATACGGCTTCTTACTGTCACTGGGAACCCGTTCCAGGGTTTTAAGCGGTGGATTTTGTCTCCTCTTCCTCTCTTTTTTCAGGGAAATAACGTTCAAACCTTCTCCCCCCTCCTCCCCTGCAATCAAGGGGGGGAAATCACAGTTTTGATGCTCGAATTATAATCCTTTTCCTACGTCTTTTAAAGCTTCCGCTTTCAAGTTCATTGCTTTACTCCGTTTACAAGAGCGGGAGGCAGACTTCCTGTTTATACCTCTCCGCTTCGGTGCCGAATTGTTCAAAAATTTTGTAAAGTTCCTTTAATTCAAAAGTTAACCTACTCACGGATCGTTGTTTCAAAGCCAAATTGTCCCAGGAAAAAAGGCAGCGCTCTCCGGTAACAGCTGCGCGGCTTCACTCCACGGAAGAAGCAGATGACTCACAGCACAGCGCCACTTCCCCGCTCCGCTCCGGAGCCCGTTGCCGGGTTCCTTTGCCGATTGGGGGGGCGCAAACGGTGCCCGCCGAGTCCCACGGTCACAGGCTTCACCCGCCTGTGATTTTTGAAGGGTCCCCACTGCGCCGTAGCGGTGCGGACCCAATTTCCGTGGAGCCGGTTCCCTCCAGATCAGAGGGAATCCGCCATTACCGATGGCGCCACCCCGGAAGTCAGGACAGAACTTTCTTTATGTATGCCACAACATCAGCAAGAATACTTATTGCAAAATATTGGAAGACACAAGATTTACCCACCCTGGAAGAATGGCAGATGAAGGTGATGGACTATATGGAATTGGCGGAAATGACTGGCAGAATCCGAGACCAGGGAGAAGAGTCGGTGGAAGAAGATTGGAAGAAATTTAAAGACTATTTACAGAAATATTGCAAAATTAATGAATGTTAGAATGATGTCAGAATGAAGTTAAGTGGTTTTAGCACCTTTGAAGGTGACCTGGAAACTACAACTAATCAAGAATGCAGCAGCGAGACTGGTGACTGGGAGCGGCCACCAACACCACATAACACCAGTCTTGAAAGACCTACATTGGCTCCCAGTACGTTTCCGAGCAGAATTCAAAGTGTTGGTGCTGACCTTTAAAGCCCTAAATGGCCTTGGTCCAGTATACCTGAAGGAGCGTCTCCACCCCCATCGTTCTGCCCAGACACTGAGGTCCAGCACGAAGGGCCTTCTGGCAGTTCCCTCACTGTGAGAAGCGAAGATACAGGGAACCAGGCAGAGGGCCTTCTCAGTAGTGGTGCCCATCCTGTGGAATGCCTTCCCATCAGATGTCAAAGAAATAAACAACTATCTGACATTTAGAAGACACTTGAAGGCAGCCCTGTTTAGGGAAGCTTTTAATGACTTATGTTTTAATGTATTTTTAGTTTTTTGCTGGAAGCTGCCCAGAGTGGCTGGGGAGGCCCAGCCAGATGGGCGGGGTAGAAATAAATTATTATCATCATCATCATTACTATTATTATTATTTTAGAGGAGATAATTAAAAACGAGAAATATTTAATCAAAAAGCAAGAGAAGAATATGCAAAACAAAATACCAAAATGTTACAAACACAATTTTCAATGTTATTGAGCCAAGAAATTGAGTGGAAAATCAAAATGATGAAACAAAGAAATTTTGAATTTGCAAACAAACTAGTGAAATTACTAGCATGGCAATTAAAGAGAAAACAAAGCAAAAATCTAATAAATAAGTTGAAAATGGATGATAAAGTAATAGATGATCCAAAAGAGATAAGGAAGCAATTTATAAGATACTATACAGAATTATATAGGGATGTGGGTGGTGCTGTGGTCTAAACCACAGAGCCTAGGGTTTGCTGATCAGAAGGTTGACGGTTCGAATCCCCGCAATGGGGTGAGCTCCCGTTGCTCGGTCCCTGCTCCTGCCCACCTAGCAGTTCGAAAGCATGTCAAGTGCAAGTAGATAAAAAGGTACTGTTCTGGTGGGAAGGTAAACAGCATTTCCGTGTGCTGCTCTGGTTCACCAGAAGTGGCTTAGTCACCACATGACCCAGATGCTGTACACCGGCTCCCTCAGCCAGTAAAGTGAGATGAGTGCCACAACCTCAGGGGTCCCTTTACCTTTTATATGGAATTATATAGAGCCGGAGAGGAACATGTACATAAAATTGAAAACTATTTAATGCAGAATAACCTACCAAAAATTCTGAAAGAGAAGATTAACCATTTGAACTCACCAGTCACTATGATGTAGATACAACAGGCAATAATTCAGGCCAAAGCAGGTAAATTGCCAGGACCTGATGGACTACCAGCTAAGCCCTATAAGAAACTGCAGGACTTTCTGATACAACCACTTAAGCATGTAATGAATGGAATAATAGGTACAGGAAAATTACCAGAAAGATATATTGATTCCTATACAAGACACAGATTTAACAGTTATGAACTATAGGCCCATCTCCCTATTAAATAATGACTACAAACTGTTTGCAAGTATACGGTATTAGCAAACAGACTGAAAATGATTTTAAAAGATTTGATACATCAAGATCAAGCCGGCTTTCAATCTGGCCGCCAGATGAAAAAATAAGGAATGTAATTGATATAATAGAATATTTGGAGGCCTGGAGCAGGCAGTATTAATGTTTATTGATGTAGAAAAGGCCTCTGATAAAGTTTCATGGATTTTTATGAAAAAAAAAACATTGGAAATGATGGATTTTGGAGAGATGTTTTGTAGAGGAATCGACACAATTCATTCAGAGCAGCAAGCTAATTGTTAATGATGAAATAACAGAAAGCTGTAAAATAAGGAAAGTGACAAGACAGGGATGCCCCCTGTCACCACTACTATTTATATTGGTATTAGAAATACTGGCAAGGAAAATAAGAGCAGAAAAATATATAAAAGGAATATTGGTGGGAAACATAAAGCATTTGCAGATGACCTTGTGATAACAACAGGAAGCCTGATGGTGTGCTTACCTAGGGTTTTGGAGATGATTAATGAGTTTGGTGAGGTGGCAGGTTTGAAATTGAATAAAAATAAAACTAAGTTGTTGGTGAAAAATATGACAGAACAAAATAAAAATGAGTTGCATAAAGTTACTGAATTGGCAATAAATCAAAGGTCAATATTAATTTATATAAGGATAACTACCTAACTGCGTGGAAAGAAGTAAAAAGATTTAGGGGAGGTTGAATTTATCTTTCTGGGGAAGGATATCCACGATAAAAATGAATGTATTGCCAAGAATGCTATTTCTTTTTCCAGCAATCCCAGTGGTTGGTGGAACAGGGACCTTCAAGGGATGGCAAAGAGATATTGAAATATTTATATGGCGGGGGGGGGGGGGGGGAACAGAAGCTGTTAACAGATTCTAAAGCCGGAGGTGGCTTCTTCCTGCCAGATTTAAAAATATATTATGAGGCGTTCTGTCTCTGCTGGCTCCGGGAACAGATAACATTACAAAATACAGATATATTAGACCTAGAGGGTCATGGCAATAGATTTGGATGGCATGCATATTTATGGGATGAAAAAGTTAAGGTACACAGAGGATTCCTGAACCATGCAATAAGAAAGCCCTTATACGTGGTATGGATAAATATCAAAGTTTGTTAGAACCAAAAGCACCATGGTGGATATTGCCACTAGAGGCGATTTCTGTAAAGAATTTGAATATGAGAAAAGATTGGGCAACATATAAAGAATTACTTAAAAAAGAAGGAAATCAGCTAAAAAAAAATTGATGACATAAGAGACCTTTTAACAGATTGGCTACAATATCACCAGCTGAATGATGTATTTAAGATGGATAAAAGAAGGGGTTTCGCTACTGAAATATTGAGCTTTGAGAGATAATTGTTACAGAATAAGGTGAAACTTACTTTCGAAAATGTATAAATTGTTGTTGGAATGGGAGGTAAAAGATGAAGAAGTTAAGTTCGTAATGATTCACTGGGCAAGAGATTTTGGATATAATACACAATTGGCAGCATGGGAAAAATTATGGAAAGACTATCTAAAATTTACAGCATGCTATACGCTGAAATAAAATTATATGAAGATGATATATCATTAGTATTTAACACCCAATAGGTTAGCGAACGGGATGCAGGTGGCACTGTGGTCTAAATCACTGAGCCTAGGGCTTGCTGATCAGAAGGTCGGTGGTTCGAATCCCCGCGACGGGGTGAGCTCCCGTTGCTCTGTCTCAGCTCCTGCCAACATAGCAGTTCGAAAGAATGCCCCAAAGTGCAAGTAGATAAATAGGTACTGCTTCGGTGGGAAGGTAAACGGAGTTTCCATGCGCTGCTCTGGTTTCGGTGTTCCATTGTGCCAGAAGCGGCTTAGTCATGCTGGCCACATAACCCGGAAAAAGTGTCTGCGGACAAACACCGGCTCCCTCGGCCACTAAAGCGAGATGAGCGCCGCAATCCCAGAGTCGTCTGCGACTGGACTTAACTGTCAGGTGTCCTTTACCTTTACCTTTAGGTTAGCGGTGGAATCGTAAAAAGATTAAGGAATTCTGGGAAATGATATATAATTAACTAAAAAAATGTTTAAAATAACATTTGTCAAAAGACCAGAAGCCTTTCTTTTAGGAATTTTAGATGCAGACATACGGAAGGATTTGAGAAGACTATTCATGTACGTGACTACAGTTGCAAGGATGTTACTTGCCCAGCGATGGAAAGAGAAAATGCTGACAAAAGTGGATTGGCAGATGAAACTATTAGACTATGCAGAGATGGCAAGATTGACAGGGAAAATCAGAAATCATGAGGATCAAAACTTCAATAGGAAATGGGACAAATACAAACTGTATTTAAAAGAACACTGTAATCACTTGAGTTATTTGGCAGGTTTTTAACAACTCCTGCAATTTTAGAGACTTTGGATAATCTGGAGGACTTTAATGTGGAGAAATCATAATATGCAGTTGATTTAGATACACTAAGGACCCACGGCTGATCGCCGAAGAATTGATGCTTTTGAATTATGGTGCTGGAGGAGACTCTTGAGAGTCCCATGGACTACAAGAAGATGAAACCTCTCCATTCTTAAGGAAATCAGCCCTGAGTGCTCACTGGAAGGACAGATCGTGAAGCTGAGGCTCCAATACTTTGGCCGCCTCATGAGAAGAGAAGACTCCCTGGAAAAGACCCTGATGTTGGGAAAGATGGAAGGCACAAGAAAAGGGGATGACAGAGGACGAGATGGTTGGACAGTGTTCTCGAAGCTACCAGCATGAGTCTGACCAAACTGCGGGAGGCAGTGGAAGACAGGAGTGCCTGGCGTGCTCTGGTCCATGGGGTCACGAAGAGTCGGACACGACTAAACGACTAAACAACAGCAAAGTACCCACGGAGGGGAGGAGGGAAGTCCTAAGATTCAGAAGAATCTTGCTTAATTTCTGAATATCAATGTGTTAAATTTGAGATTCATTTTGTAAAACTAATAAAAATCATTTAAAAGGAGAAGAAAAGTCTCTCTTTTTAGACAAGAGCCACATAAGCTGATGTGTAAAAACAAGGCGTTTTCAGAGTGCAGAGCTGCACATTCATGGCTTCAAACCCACCACTATATCATTGCACACTCCTTGGACAGGAGCCAACTTTATTTGTTTCTCTTGCTCCCGCTGGCATTCTATGACTGCAATTATATTCCGTATATTCTTAACATGTTGAACTTAACATTATGGTGAAACTTTTGATACAAACCATTCTTTATATGTACTGTACTACTTCAATATTCTTTGCTTATAGTTTTTCCAGCTATACAAAGTGGTATACCTTAATTTCATGGGAATTTCATGAGACTCTAGAGCAAACACTTTACTGCAGATGGAATACTTCTTATCCACCACTTTTCTTTCTCTGTTTGTAATTTTGTCTTAGCTAGGTCAAGATCAATGGAACAAGTATGCCATGTTTAATTTGTTTAATTGATTTCACAGGATGTGAACACAAATTTTTCTGCTTCTGTTTCGAACTCTCATATACTGCAAAACCATTGACTTTTAAAGTGTGCACTTTAACACATGTGGGCTACAATTCAAAACATCTATATTAGGGGGAAAGGCCAATGAATATTGTTTTAGGGGACCCTTACAAGAAAGGGAACCTGCCAATAGGAAAAGATGCTCCTTCACACTTTGCCACAGATTCCAAGGCATGTTCCAGGCTGCTAAACTGGGGCTTAGCAAGCAGGGAAATGTATATTGGGAGGACTGGGTCTTTGTGTTCCACCATTTGCAGGCAATTGGAGCACAGAAAAAAAACCTGACCTCAAAGTCCCTTGTACCTGTGTGCAGGTGTCAGATTCTTCTGCAAACTATCTCTTCTCATTTAGGCTCTAATCTGGGGGTTGGGGGGACTTTCCACCTACAAATGGAACTCCTCAGTTGTGCAGCTGGGAACTCAATTGTTCCTTTTACTGGCCTTAAGCATGTGTGACAGTACACCTTTGGGTTGAGTTACTTGGGTTTATCACTTTAAGTTTATGTTGTTCCCATTAAATCAGCTTCTGCCACCTCTCGATTGCGATGACTGTTCAATGAAGTGAATATATTTCACAAAGCTATGCACTCCTTGACCTTTATATTAACATATTAATGACTATGTTTGTATATATTGGAATGACACATATTCCGAAAAAATTGTAGCAGAGAATGCCAGTATGGTTTACAGTAAAGTTTCAGATCTCCGTCTTCTCACAGGCTGACTTTGTTGCTCTTTGAAGTGTGGGTCTGTGTGGGTCTTGGTGTTGCTTCTCTATTACTGGCCCATTTGGAGGGACTGAAGAGCTCATTAACTCAGGAGCACTCCACCAGCACAATAAATGACCTACTTTTTCTGCTTCCAAAAGTGCCATTTTTACTAATGGAAATCAGTTTGAAAACCGATGACATGTAGGAGGTCCCCTGAACTAAGGGGGTAATAAGAGACTGGCAATGAGCCACACAACTGGGAGCTTCCTGGAGGGACAAATGAGTGCATCTGGAAAGTAGAGCAGGGGAGCACCAGACCTAGAAGGGGCAGGGGTGAAATTTAACAAAAAGCATTAGTCAACAGTAAGAATTCACAGGCACCAAAAAACTTAAGAGAGGAGAATGAAACTTTGAAGAAGCGAATTAAAGTTGGTGGATACGCACTGGAAATGAACACACACATGCAACTGTGTATTGTGTGAGCAGTATTTCTAAGAGCATAGCTGTCAACCTTCCCTTATTTGGCGGGAAACTCCCTTATTCCAGCGCCGTTTCCCGCTGCTATCCCGGATTGTTGATATCCCGTAAATTTCCCGGATTTCAAAGGAAGCAGCTCCTCTCCCTCCCTGCTGGCCAGGGAGGCTCCTCAACTGCGTTGCTCAGCTGCGTTGCTCACCGATAAGGAGTCTGAGAACAACTGGGGGGTGGAGCTTGCATGCCTTGTGCCGATCAAATCGGCCGTGTTGCCTGGGGACTCGCCCTTGCTTCAGTGCTTCCCAGGTGACGGTGTGGTTTTCCTTGCTGCTGTATCCCTTTGCCTGGCTGCTGTGCTGTGGGAACCACCTCTTGAGGCTTCGTTTGGCTGCTGGCTGGGCTTTCTGCCTTTGGGCCTTTGTCTCAGAGGGGCTGTACTCTGTGTGTGTGTGTGTGTGTGTGTGTGTGTGTGTATGAGAGAGAGAGTGAGAGAGTGAATGTGTCACTTAAGCTGATAGTAGGAATGCTGTAGCTTCACACACTTACCTTCACACAATGTGTAATTAACTTGGGGAAGTTTTTTACCGCAGGATGTGGTGAGGTCAGTGCTTTAGATTTACAAGGGGATCTGAGAGATGAATGGGAGATATGGTTTGTCAGTATTAATGGACAGCTAAATAGAAACTTAACCCCAAAAGTTAGAACCAAGATTCAAATCCTGACTGGGTAACTTTGCTCACTAGTAACATTGAACCATGAGGACGAGATGGTTGGACAGTGTTCTCAAAGCTACCAGCATGAGTTTGACCAAACTGTGGGAGGCAGTGGAAGACAGGAGTGCCTGGGACAGGTGAGGCTCCCAATCCCTTATTTTGGCTGCTGATCCCTTATTTTTGCGGCTACTGATCCCTTATTTTCAAATCTGAAAGTTGACAGCTATGTCTAAGAGAAATGTGCACAAACCTAGGGGAAAATAAGATAAAGCAAAAGGAAGAAAAAGGAAATAATTAAAACATGCTGTTTGCTGGAAAACAGCGGTGGAATGAAAAGGAACAGATCATACCAAAAGCACTATGACAGAACTGAGGAAAAGGAAGCAGAAAGCAAGTGGCAAGGTGGTCCTTGAACTAGAGATGCAAAATTTCCAGAAATTTTGAAGCCATGAGAAAAAAAGTCGTCCCCCCTGTTTTTTTCTAGAAAAAATGGAAATTTTGAAAAAATTGAAAAAAAGTTCAGTGTGAAGTAGTTTTACAAATTGCATGAAACACAGTGTAGATAAAAAGTATTATGCTTGCAATAAAACAGGTAACCACCCCCCTTTCCCTCAAAGGCAACAAAAAAGGCAAGAAACTGTCGGGTCTGCTTTCAAACCCTGAACTGTCTTTGCCATAGAAAGTCAATATAGTCATACCTTGGGTTACGAACGCTGCGGGCTGTGTGTTTTCAGGTTGTGGACCACACTGAACCTGGAAGTACCAGAACATGCACAGAAGCGCAAAATGACGCCACGCGCATGCGCAGAAGCGCCGAATCGCATCACACGCAGATGTAGCACTTCAGGCTACAAACACTGCGGGTTGCAAACGTGCCTCCTGCACGGATCACATTCTCAACTGGCGGTATGACTGTAAATGCCAAAAACAGGGAGAATCCAAGACAATTTTATTGAGCTGAATAAGAAGACAAAGGAGATTCAACTTCAAAAGACCAGATTGATTGGCTGCAAACTGCTTTCCTTAGCATAACACTCTTGATTTTCTAGCAGGGAAACAGAGACAGCATTACATTTAGCAAGCACAGTTTATACAGACGTGAATATAGCTGGTTATTCTATATAAAAACAGGATCAATAATAATTTCTGACCCCACAAAACCATCAACATTATAATCAGATTTGCCCCTTAGAACCGACAGCAAATAAAGTTAAGGTCTACCTCAATATTTAAGCTCCATAGAAGGTCTACCCTTTGAGTAGTGCTTTTTTTTTTTTAAGGAACATATAGATGCAACATAACATATACATGCAGTTTATTCTATCTCATTTTCTGAACTACGGCTATCATTTTCTGTTTCTTCTTCCTGTTCCTCTTTGTCATTTTTCTCATGGACTTCTAAAAACTTTAGGTTTGCATGGATTGAAACAAGCTTTTCTACCCTTTCACAGGTCAGTTTGTTTCTTGATTTGGTATGAATATTACCAAACATAGTCCAGATTCTTTCACATGCAGTAGAAGATGCAGGAATCTGCAGTAAGTAAGATGCAAGAGGTGTCAGAGGTTGTCTGGTGCAGAGACCTTGCCACCATGTTACAGGAGGGATACTTGCAGATATGATCCTAGAATGCACTCCTAGCCCAAATCCCTGAAGAGGTTCTATATTCTGCAACATTTGAAAGTACTTTTCCAACATCAAGTCCTAAGTGTGCAGCTTGTTTCGCAACCCAGTCAAATGCAGTCACTGTATTCTCATCACTCACACCACAGCCTTTGACTCTTGAATCCAATAGATTTGCAGCAGTGTGTACAGTGGTACCTCGGGTTACATACGCTTCAGGTTACAGACTCCGCTAACCCAGAAATAGTACCTTGGGTTAAGTACTTTGCTTCAGGAAAGAAATCGTGCTCTGGCGGCGCGGCAGCAGCAGGAGGCCCCATTAGCTAAACTGCTGCTTCAGGTTAAGAACAGTTTCAGGTTAAGAACGGACCTCTGGAACAAATGAAGTACTTAACCCGAGGTACTACTGTATTGGATGACAACAAAATTCTTCCTGTTTCTTAATAAAATCTTTCACTTTAGCTTTTTCAGCAGTTGTAAGTGGAGATGCACTTAGGTTTTCAAAAACAAACGTGTTTTTTTAATAAATATTTTTTATTAGATTTTCCATTAAAAAAAACATTTTTACAAAATTATACATCCATTTTTAACTTAGACCCTTTTTTCCAGAACTTCCCTCAGCTTGTCTGATAATTTTCCATTTATTTTTTATCCTCGTCTCACATTTCCCAATATTATATTGCACTCAAATACTCTTAATCACATCATATTTTTTAAACAATATTTCTAACAGTAATCTCACAGAACTTCTTGAAAGCCAACGAACGTTATTTGCTCATCACAGAAATTTTTGATATACTCTGTAAATTTCTCAAATTAGTTTGAGCTTTCGTGTGCATGCACACGGAAGCTCATACCAATAACAAACTTACTTGGTCTCTATGATGCTACTGGAAGGAATTTTTTTATTTTGTTTTGACTATGGCAGACCAACACGGCTACCTACCTGTAACTAGAACCTGTATAAGTGCTCTGAGCATTTACTTAATGTATTATTGTTTTTGCTCACTTCCTGCCTTTGACCAGACACCAGCACTCAGTCTTCCCTACCTTACATGGCTGCTGTGAAGATATAGAAAGCGATGTAAAATGTCTGCAAATGGGACTTAGTGCTTAGTGATGCCTCTCTGCACTATAAACAGTCATGTTTATAGTGCAGATGGATGCTTTAGCTGACCCTTGGCTCCTTTCCAACTATAAGATTCTATTATTCTTCCCCACCTCCCCAAAACTACTCCAATTCCAAGGCTTCAACCAATCCTTTATATATATATATATATATATATATATATATATATATATATATATATATAATTTTTTATTTGTTTTAAACACATTTATATTGTCATACATTTTACAAATTTCCAGCTCTTATACAATCTTTTGGACTTCCATCAGCTCCTCTGATGATCTCCCATCTTTAAGATTTCTCCTGCGTTTCTTAAATTTATATTACCTTTTACCACATAACCGATATCATCCCTTTCATTCAATAAGGCAATAATTCAAATTATTCCCCTTACAAAACTTCCTGCAAACCTACAAATGTAATCGAATCATCACAATTACTTTTCATATAGTCCGTAAATTTACGCCAATCTTCTGTAAATCTCTGGTCCCACCGGTTTCGGATTCTTCCTGTTAATTTGTCCAGTTCTGCATAGTCCATCAATTTCATCCTCCACTCTTCTTTCAGCGGTAATTCTTCTTGCTTCCATTTTTGTGCCAATAAAATTCGTGCTGCCGTCATGGCATACAAAAACAACTTACAATCACTTCTATTTATATCAGTTCCTACAATGCCTAATAAAAATGCTTCTGGTTTTTTAATAAATGTATATTTCAACATTTTCTTCATTTCATTATATATCATTCCCCTGAAGTTTTTAAACTTTTTACATTCCCACCACATATGGTAAAATGTTCCTTCTTTTTCTTTACATTTCCAACATTTACTGCTTACCTTATACCAATCCTAATCTGACCTAATTATTGCATGTTTCAAATGTGTAAATGTCACATGTGTTCAACTGAGCTTTCTCTCATGTTAATATACATGGGGACAGATTCATACAAGGTGTTTTCTTAGGCCTGTAACCACTGAAGATGAGGATACTGTGGAAAGTTTTAAATTTTACACTAACTAAAATAGTGAGGAAAAAGTATACAGACAGTATTTTTCTTCATTGCTCAGAATTTTTTTAAAACTTGTCCCACATTATAATGTTCTGCCCCAATAGCAAATCTACTGGCTAAAAATATTGAAAAGGAGGAGCAGCCAAGATGCTGCTCACAAAAATCACATAGAAGCTTGCCTGCAAAGTTTGCTTCTTTCCAGAAGGACTAGAAACTTACTCCCCCCCCCCAAATGAAAGCTCAGAGTTTAGCCCCCCTGGTGGCCCCAGCAAAACTACTCCGGTTGCACCATTATAACCTGGCTATAAATTTGCAGAACCATGTGGAAAAAAGTTTGTATGTATTCAACAATGAGAGGATGCCACTTTTAGTACAGATATACTATGCATTTCCAATTTTGTTGTGAATTTTATGTTCATTGAGGATGAATTTTTTTTTTATTGCACCATACAATCAGAAGCACGTTTTTCTTCAGAAAAGGGCATAGCTCTGTGTGTTTAATTGCACTTTAGTTAAACGAAACCTTTCAGGCTCAACATAATCAGGAAGATTATGCATTCATTGGTGAAGTGTTCTGGAAAATTAAGTTTAATTACAATGGACCTTATAGCTTATTAATTAAAAAACTCACCTTTGACCACAGTACTTTCATAGAATCATAGAATCATAGAATCATAGAGTTGGAAGAGACCACAAGGGCCATCGAGTCCAACCCCCTGCCAAGCAGGAAACACCATCAGAGCACTCCTGACATATGGCTGTCAAGCCTCTGCTTAAAGACCTCCAAAGAAGGAGACTCCACCACACTCCTTGGCAGCAAATTCCACTGTCGAACAGCTCTTACTGTCAGGAAGTTCTTCCTAATGTTTAGGTGGAATCTTCTTCTTGTAGTTTGGATCCATTGCTCCGTGTCCGCTTCTCTGGAGCAGCAGAAACAACCTTTCTCCCTCCTCTATGTGACATCCTTTTATATATTTGAACATGGCTATCATATCACCCCTTAACCTCCTCTTCTCCAGGCTAAACATGCCCAGCTCCCTTAGCCGTTCCTCATAAGGCATCGTTTCCAGGCCTTTGACCATTTTGGTTGCTCCTCCTCTGGACACGTTCCAGTTTGTCAGTGTCCTTCTTGAACTGTGGTGCCCAGAACTGGACACAGTACTCCAGGTGAGGTCTGACCAGAGCAGAATACAGTGGCACTATTACTTCCCTTGATCTAGATGCTATACTCCTATTGATGCAGCCCAGAATTGCATTGGCTTTTTAGCTGCCGCGCCACACTGTTGGCTCATGTCAAGGTTGTGGTCAACCAAGACTCCTAGATCCTTTCACATGTACTATAAAAACCATAAAGTAGAGCAATAAAAGGACCATAAAACTATAAATGGTGAGAGCAGCTGCTTCACCCTGCCTCACAGATCGGGTGGCCATCTTCTTTTCACGTGTACTGCTCTCAAGCCAGGTGTCACCCATCTTGTATTTGTGCCTCTCATTTTCT
>CANTUW010000284.1:0-16843 GCA_947686815.1 Podarcis lilfordi
GGTGCTTTCAATGTGCAAGAGTTAAAAAGAAGAATAGTGGATATATTTTCCTTTGTCTTCTGTTTCTTTATTATGAACCGTTAAGAGCACAGCACCCAGGCAACGGTCAGGATCCTCTGGGGTTCTTTTCCTTGGCAACAGAATATATTTCCCAGCCTTGTGACACCAGGCAGTTGGTGTGTGGCTCCCTGCCCTCCACAAAGCAGCCAGTTCCCGCAGACGGCCACCCTACTTCCAAGGGACACTAGGAAGCCTTTGCAGTGGCAGAGGAGGAGGAAGAGAGAGACTGTGCACCAAATATGGGGAGCTGAGGCTGAGTGGCGCTGCCAATGGAGGCTCAAGGGCACAGCTGCTTTGGCCCACAAAGCTTTCTTTGGTGTGTGAGTCCTAGGAATGTTCTGTCACCTCATGCCCAGAAAGGCAACCACAGCAGCTCCTTTCACTTCGGATAAGGGAAGAACAGAGCAGAAAGCTCATGGGAATGTGGAAAAAACGAGTCTGTGCTGGAGAGGAAGAGAGGAGGCGGAAGGGGAGGCAGAGTCCCCCTCGAAGCAGCTGATTTGGCCCATAATGAAAGGGAACCCTGGCGACCAGTTGCCCCAGACCAGCCTTTCCACAGGTTTGGGGTTTGGCAACCTCTGCCTCCAAAGGACTGAGGTGATGGGTGCTCTTACAAAGCCCTAGAGGGCCCAATTTTGGCCCCGAGGCCCTCAATTCTGGCACCCAAGTAGCCAGCAACTCCCTGCCTCCCCATCCACCTGACCCACCTCCAGTTCAGAGACGCAGAAGAAAAAGGGGTCCAGGGAGAGCTCCTGCCCCACTCTGCGCCCTCAAGTGTGCCTGCAGAGAGACACCTGGAGAGCAGACTGGGAGCAACCCCCAGTGAACGCCGGCAGAGTTAGGAGATGACGCAGGCGCATTTCCTGCAGCAGCAGGGGCAGCATTTTCTGAAACAGGAGCAGCAGCAGCCCTCCTGCTGGCTCTTCCAGTGGAAGGGTTGTGGAGAGCCCTGGTGGGGCATCTTGAGGCTGGCATAGGGGTTGTAGGGCTGGGCCCACGATTCCTGCGTCGAGATCCTCTGCGTGCCCCAGGGGGCGTTGGGTGGCACCCCCTGTGGAGCGGCCTCCCACTCCTTCTCCTGCACCGAGTAAGTGCAGCAGCTGCTGGGGTCGGAGAGAACCGTGTCTGGGGTGCAGCCCTCGCCCAGGTAATACTTCAGGAAGCTGCCTGGGAGCTGGGCACGAGGGAGGCTCACGCTGGCATAGGGGTTTTCGACAGTCAGCCCGCGATCCATGGGAATCCAGCAGGAAGATCCTGGGAGCCACAGGACGAGAAGTTACAGCCGGATGATCAATGGGAGAGATGCCTTTCAAGCTAGCAGCAGATCACCCCAGCTCTATAGAAGAAAGAGTGTGGGGAGAAATGGTTGAAAAATCATCAGTTGTATTTTTCATTTATATGTAAGAAATTATATATCACTGTTACAGACATTACAAAGACACGGGGATAAGTGCTTTCACACATACCCCAAACCCCACACATAACAGCAGCTAAGGCAATAGGAGCTCTTCTGTCAAATGGCCTAACAATATAACTCTCAGACCCTGCTTTTCCGGGGACAATTCCAGAACTACAAAAGCCATCCCAGTTGTTTTTTTTGACACTGGAATGTCCTGCTTGTCCTTTTTCTCCGTGTCTCACAGAACCATTAAAAGTGGTGCAAAAAAGAGAGTCCTGCTTCCATGGAAAATACAGTCTCTGCACTCAAGGAAGGAAACAGGGAAGTTGGCATACGAAGGCCTTCAAAGTCACCACTTCCAGTCCTTTCATTGAAATGCTTTCTTGCAGGTTTGGAAGCAGAGCTTGGATGGCCATCTGTCCTGAATGCTTGGTGCGGGGATTCCTGCCTTGCAGAGGGTTAGACTAGATGACCCCTGAGGTCCCTTCCAGCTCTACAATTCTATGATTCTAGGATTGAAGGCAGCGGGGAAAATAGGTCCTCTCTCTGACCAGGAAGGGCAGTATTTCCTCCTAAACTCAGCCAACTCTGTAGAGCTTTTCTTAGGAGTTGGGCAGGTGGCCAAAACCAATATTTTGCCATCTCTCTCCCTGCTTTTAACCAGTTGTCTGGCTGCCGCTCCCCTTTGGAAGAAGAGTGTCAACGAATGTGGCAGACAGAAGGGAGAGGAAGGCTGGGAGGGAGCAGCCGCCTGTTTTTCCCTGGCTTGCTCATGCGCACCAATACAGTCAGGCCAAAGTTCAACTGGGGGTGCTTTCCTCCCTGCACACAAGCAATGCCCTTGCCAGGGGACAGGAGCATAGCGGTCAACTTTCAGATTTGAAAATAAGGGATCAGCAGCCTCAACTGTCCCGGGGACAGTCTATGGGATATCTAACAATCTGGGATAGCAGCGGGAAGCAGTGGGAAACGGCGCTGGAATAAGGGAATTTCCCGCAAAAAGGGAAGGTTGACAGCTTTGGACAGGATGCTTCCTGCTCCAAGCTGCGAGGCAAGGGGATTATTAAGATTGTGTTGATTGTCTAAAGTGCTTGCTATGCAGTTTAGGGAGAGTGAGTCCAAGGGAGGGTGGGAATGGGGAAAGTGTTAACCCTAACCGCACACTCCAGAGGTGAAGGTTTAAAAGTAAAGGGTCAAGGGACTCCTGACCATTAGGTCCAGTCTTGACCGACTCTGGGATTGCGGCGCTCATCTCGCTTTATTGGCCGAGAGAGCCAGCGTACAGCTTCTGGGTCATGTGGCCAGCATGACTAAGCCGCTTCTGGAGAACCAGAGCAGCGCATGGAAACGCCATTTACCTTCCCACCAGAGCGGTATCTATTTATCTACTTGCACTTTGACGTGCTTTCGAACTGCTAGGTTGGCAGGAGCAGGGACCGAACAACGGGAGCGCACCTCATCGCGGGGATTCGAACCACCGACCTTCTGATCGGCAAGTCCTAGGCTCTGTGGTTTAACCCACAGCTCCACTTACAGCATCAGATTTCCTCTGTGTCAGGCATCATAGAAGTGTAGCCTTCAATGCAGGAATCTTGTTCAGCATGGAACTTGAACCCATAACCCTGAGATTCAGAGGCTTCCCATACCTGTTAAGGGGTGGGGTAGCTATACAATGCACAGGAGCAGGGCCAGGGGAAAAAATGTGGCAACCCAGTTTGGACAACTGCCTGCAGTGCTAATCTAAACATTCAAATGTCAATGTGGCTGCTGCAGACCCTGACAGGACAGCTGAGTCCCTGGCATGTATCAGTCAAGGGATAAGCTACTTGTGGGGTCAGGACATTTGTGGGGTGTGATCCTTGGTGAAGCCCCAGAAATAGGGGGGGGGGCTATAGAATTAGGGAGAATTAAAATCCCCCCAGTGCTGAAAGGCTGGGAGATAAGAGACTGAAAACTGCACCAGTTGAACTTTGGGGCGGGGGGGGGGAAGGGGGAGAGGAAATCAGGATATATAAAAAATCAGGGTTAATCATTCCTTTCATTTTTAACTTGCCTTCTGTGCCTATTTCTTATTTGTAAGATGCAAATCTTACATACCGGAGGGTGGACTCTATTCTGAGCAGGAGCCCATAATCAGTTGGGAGGAAACTTTGGCTTCAGTGACAGCCTGCCTGCAGTATTGACCAAACTGGCGTTCAGATGTTGATGTTTTTAGAGTTGTAGAGTTGGAAAGGACCATGAGGGTCATCTTGTCCAACCCTCAGGGATCTTTTGCCCATGACCATGAGGTTGTGTCTCATGTTCTACCAACTGAGCTAGAAGTTGCCGTTGTCATTTCAAATGCTGCTGCATGTAAACCATGAAATCGGTTTGTTGCAGTTTATTATTATTATTATAATACTATAATAATAATAATTTATTATTTATACCCCACCCATCTGTCTGGGTTTCTCCAGCCACTCTGCTCCATCGCACCTGTGTTTTTTAAGATTGTTGTCATTTTTTAAAACATATTGAAAAGTACATTTCCGAGGACAATTCAAAGTGTTGGTGCTGACCTTTAAAGCCCTAAACGGCCTTGTCCAGTATATCTGAAGGAGCGTCTCCACCCCCATCATTCTACCCGAACACTGAGGTCCAGCGCTGAGGGCCTTCTGGCGGTTTCCTCACTGTGAGAGGCCAAGTTACAGGGAACCAGGCAGAGGGCCTTCTCGGTAGTGGCGCCCTCCCTGTGGAACGCCCTCCCACCAGATGTCAAAGAGAACAACAACTACCAGACTTTTAGAAGACATCTGAAGGCAGCCCTGTTCAGGGAAGCTTTTAATGTATTACAGTATTTTAATATTTTTTTGGAAGCCGCCCAGAGTGGCTGGGGAAGCCCAGCCAGATGGGCGGGGTATAAATAATAAATTATTATTATTATTATATAAAAATGCCTCTGAGCAGTCTTGTTCTGGAAAAATGTCCATCAAATAAACAAGCCATACAATAAAATAAGAAACACTCCCGAAAATAAAATCACACAGAAATGCTGACAGCCTTTACACACACGGAACAAGATGGAAGATTTCAGGAGAGGGTTTCCCCTGCTAAGTCTCCTTCCAGGAACTGCCTCAGATCCAGGGAGTCCCTGCAGGGTGCTGAGACAGTGCCGTCTCCCCCGGCAGACCTACCTCGCATCCCTGCACCCAGAAGGGCAGCCCAGGTGGGTTCTAGGGGCAGGTATCCAGACACTCACCTGGCGCTGGGCTTGTTCCTCCTCGCTGGCACTTGCCGCCCTCTGGGAGACCCCAAAGTGGCTGCCTGGCTGATTTTCAGCCAGCCACACCCTTGGGACGCCTGGCCAACTGCTCCGGCCCCTCCTTCCCCCATGAGGTCACTGTTGGCTCACAGGCCCCTCCCAGAGCACACCTTGAGCACACAGACGACAGAAGCAACCTGAGTCCCCCTTGCGGAAAGGAATGTGGCCGCCCGACTCAAACCGGTTCATGTTTTCTTTTGACAGGCCCAAAGCTGGAGAGTCAGTAGCGCAGGAACTGCCTCAGTGGAAGAGTTTCCATTCTTTCCGCATCTCATCTCCAGAAAAGGACCTGGTGAGGATGTTGCTAGAAAAACCAGGAAAAAGAATGATAGAATGGTTGGGATGGGTCACGAGGGTCATCTAGTTCTACCTGCTACAAGGCAGGCGTCTTTTGCCCAAGGCGGGGTGCAGAAACTATAGGCGTCAGGCATGTTTCTTTGCCCCAGGGACTCAGACAGCAAGAAAAGCCAGCACAGCCCTTTTAATCCACATCTGAGATGTTATTTCTTTTTTTTAAAAAAGGTAGTTATCTGTCATGGAGCAGAATTCCCCCAAACAGGGGAGTAACCTGTGCCCTTTCGGTGCTCCTTGCCTGGGCCATGCACTCCCCCTGCCCCCCTTCGGGAAAAGGGGTTCTTGTCTGTGGCTTCCTTTGTCCTCATTCGGCAGAGATCTTTGGGCAGGTCTCAGCTACTGCTTGATGGACCGTCCAGTGCCAGAGGCAGTTTATCTGCGATCCTCGCTGAAGCTTCCTATGTGATGTCGTCATGTCTCCTCTTGCGCCCCAAGGGAGCCTGCAGGTGCAAAGGCTGTCTAACGTGGGTCCTGGCTCCATGGGCTCCCAGAGCATGTCCCAACTAATAAATCTGGGTTTTTCTTGATGATTGTTTGAAAATTTGAAAATGAAAGAAAAATAAATAAATAAATAAATAAATTTGGGCTTCTCAGGACATGATCTGGATTGCAGAGCTTCTTGTGCTGGATGGATTGGAATCTCTCAAGGGAAGGAGAATGGTGGAGGAAAAATTGCACTAACATTTAAAAATAATTTTATTATTTGTACCCTGCCCATCTGACTGGATTGTCCCACACCTATGGGCAGCTTCCAAGTTCCAACAAATCTAAAAGCCTAATAAAACGTCAAACATAACAAAAGTTCCTGTACAGGGCTTCTTTTTGGGGAGGGGGGGGGGTCCTGGCTCTTCTTATCTAGGGTGCAATCTTTTTTCTTTCTGCCCCTCTCAGTAGTATTGTTGTTGCCATTGGTTTGTTTGCTGCTGTTTTTATTGTTAATTCTAACCCTAAACCCTAACCCTGAACCCTAACCCTAACCCTAATCCCTAGCCCTAATTCTTAAACCCTAACCCACCCCAAACCCTAACCCCCTAACCTCTAACCCTAGCCCTAACCCTTTAATCCTAACCCCGCTATCCCTTAATCCTAACCTAACCCTAACCCTACCCCCTAACCATAAACCCTAACCACTAATGCCTAAGCCTAACCCCAAATCCCTTGACCCCTGACCCTAACCCCTAACCCTTACCCCCAAACCCCTTGCCTAACCCCAAATCCCTTGACCCTTGATCTTGGCCCCTAATCTGTAACTCCTAACCCTAATCCCAACCCCTAACCCCTAATCCTTACCCTTACAGCCTCCTCAGGGGGAGTTTACAGTTGTATTTGCATCAACAGGCTTCTCCTATTGGTGGTTAACCCTTGATAGACTCACCCCTTCCTGAGGGGGGTGGAATCACGCTCTGTTGTTTTATCCAATGCCTAAGCCAATACCACTCACATGCTGTAATCAATAAAGCTGTGGCCTTTTTTAGCCCATTAACCTAATATACTGTGTCCTTGTGTCTTTCTTATCCTCAAGCGTGTGGCGGATCCTCGACTCACAAGTCAGGCTCTAACCGGTGTCTGGTCCAATTCAGAATGTGTTTTCCACCACCGGCTCTCTAGCTGTCTCAGCGACTGTTTCATCGCCCTCAGCTCTGGAGTAAACCATGGGGCTGTCTGGGCTCCATGCAATCGGAGAGGGTGCTTCGGAGCCAGACAGTCAATAGCCCTGGTTATCTCCGCATTCCAGCGGGCCACCAGGGAATCAGCTGAAAGGCCATCAACGTGGGATAAATCATCCCCTACCACTCTCTGGAAACCATTTGGATCCATTAAGTGGCGGGGGCAGACCATCCGAATTGGTCCCACCTCCCTGCAAAGGGGAAGGGTCGCGGAGAAGTCCAGTTGCACCATGAAGTAATCCGACTGTCAGGGAACTGACATCGGAGCGAGAGGCGAAGGGGAGGCTCCTAGATGATGCTGGCGAAGGACCCAGCAGCAGGGGGAGAAACAGCTCAGTAGAGGGGGAGCAAATCAGCGCAACACCAGGGATAAAGGGGGGCAGATGGGGGAATCGGAGAGAGGGCTCCAGGACTCTTCACTGGACCTCAGTGAGGAGGGGACAGGTCCTCCGCTACCCACGCCCTCCCTGCGCAGAAGGCTCCCGCGCAGTGAGAGGAGGAGGAGACTGGGTGTCAAACAACTTTTATGTTGGAAGAGGTTCAAGAAACGCCCACTGACGGATTCTGCCAGCGACTGAGGCAGCCACGATGAGAAAGGGCTGTGCAGTCAGAAAGGTTTAACAAGGCAAATTAGCCTAGAGAGGCACCAGTTTACGCACGAGTAACTCATAACCATTCCACCGACCATGGCACTTCTTTTGTTTCACTTTGTGCTGGTCCCGGGAGGAGGTTACCATGAGGCGTGGTCAGAGTCCGGTCCTTGGTCGAGGGTCTGGAGACTGTCCACCAAGGGCGAAGCGGGGTCCAAAGTGAGGAGCCGGGAAAGGTCGGGGACTCTGGGAGAACAGGTCTGGGTGCTGGCAGAAACAGGTTTCCAACGACGTTGCTCCTGCAACCTGGGACCGGGCTGACTGGCCTTTATCTTCTCTGAAGCCAGGGGCGGTCCCGGCCCACAGGTGACCCGCCTCTCCTGGCCTTAAGGCGAGCACTCCTCCTGAGAGAACCCAGTTCCCTCTGCCTCTCTGCCCTGAGCCTCTGCAGCTCAGGAGAGGCTGGAGGGTTACTGGACCCAGGGGGAGGCTCACCTTCCCCTGACAGGGCTGGGAGAGGCGCACCTGTAGGCAATGGGTCCTCGATCACCCCCAGAGCCATCTGGTGTCTGCTCCTGAGGATCCGGCACAGGTGCAGGTGCTTCAGATTGAAGGCCCTGCCCCGGCTCAGCCGGCCCTGGAGGCGGGGACTCCTGTGCAGGCTGGGATTCCTCCGGTTCAGCCTCTGAATCAGATTCCCCGGCCATCACACACTTTTACTTAGTGTCAGATCACCCACGTCACTAGAGGTGAACACCAGGTCTAAGGCATGTCCACAGCTATGAGTTGGGCCAAACTTATTCAGGGACAGCCCCATGGAGGCCATGCTTTCCACAAAGTCCCGAGTGGCCCCTTGTAAGGTCGTGTCAGCATGGATGTTAAAATCCCCTAGGACAACTAAACTAGGTGTCTCCAGGAGAACATCCTCCACGACCTGCAGCAGCTTGGGCAAGGTGGGAAGGGATGACATAGGCTAAGCCTGGCAGGACAGCTTTACTCTATGGCTTAACCCCCTTCATAATTAGATTCAAACATGCTAGAGTTATATGTACGAGGCTGGAACCCTACAGGATGTGCCCTGGGAAGTAGCAGGCTCCAATCCTGTACTCACCACACTGACCTCACCCATGTAGAACCACCTCCAGTAAAAGAGAAGGCTTTTGAACAACTTGGTTGGAGACAAATTGGCAACGGCTTAAGAGTCCAATCGGAGTGAAGATGGTTTGACAAGAGTGGATTCACTCACCAAACTATTGGCAGTAACAAAAGGTATACACTTAGGAGAGAGGAGCGTGAGTGAGTGAGTGAGTGAGTGAGTGAGAGAGCTTATAAAGTCTAAGAAACATCCAAATATATTCACCCTAATTTCCAAGGCTTGCGAAGCTTCACTGCTTTTCCTTCTCACAGCTCTGCAATGGAAGAAGGATGCAGACACCATGTCTTACCCTCACCTTTTAAAATAAAAGATGTTCTGCAAAGATAAATCACACCTTTATAACCCTATTTAGCACAGTATTTATCTTTGTAATTTTCAAACTGTCACTTTGAAAAAAATTACATATGAGCAAGGTGGCCTTTCTACATTTAATGTTTTTTCTCTTCATATTTGCAATTCACCAAGTTCTGCTTTGATTAAAAAAGAACTGGTGGAAAATGGAATTTATAATGGTCAGTGCGGGGAGAATACATTACTTTGGCGCTGGAGGATAAGATTTAGAAAAAAATATCAACTAGATCTAGTTTCTTCACATGAGAAACTTCTCAAGAGTCTCCCACTGGTGTCATTACATCTGATAAGCATCTTCCCTGAAACACTAAAGGGAAGATACTTCAGTAAAGGAGAAAGAGACAAAAGTCACTGTAATTTTTTTCAGACCCAGCAGATGAATCATGTCAGGCAACCTGATTGTAATCCCAGGATACTATCCTGCTGCTGGAAAAAGAGGGTGCAGTCAGGATGCATGGATGGTTCTATGATGCAAGATATGCAGTTATTATCCCTTGGGAAGGGCTGTGCATCCTGAGACTGTACTCAACGCAACCTCAAAACTTCACGGAATTAGTAGGTCAAACAGAAGAGTGTCTAAACATACAAACAGTAAGACTCTTGGAGTATTAACCATCAAGATGGTGTCTGAAAGCTTGATACGATCATAAAGTTTGTTATCGGAAAAATAAAGTGACATCTCACGCATGGATTGTCAAAACTTCCCAAATCTGAGAGGTCACAAGAAGAGTTTAGAGACAATGTTACATGTTGGCTTACCTGCATATGTTTTTATAGCCATCATACACACAGCAGTCTCTATATGTCTGATGCTCTTGTCTGATGCTCTGTTCATTCCACAGCCACCATCTCTACTCAATTAATTCAAAATTGTGCTGTGGTTTTCAGTGGCTACAATGCTAGATTTCAAAACTGTCTTTACCACAAAGCAGTTGCTTTATGTACCAAAATATGTGGTGTGTGTGTGTGTGTGTGTGTGTGTGTGTGAGAGAGAGAGAGAGAGAGAGAGAGAGAGAGAGAGAATATCATTTATCTGTCTCTAGTTTTCATTTCTGTGTGAAACATCATAACATTTTGATTTCAGATTCAAAAATGCCAAAGGACTGATATGGCTAAAAATTCTAAACCCTTCCCTTTTCCAGACATAACACTATTTTACATTACTTTGGTCAGGCATAGTTGTGAGGTTAGTTTGATCAATTTGCTTTTGATAAGCATAGATCCCTAACTAGCTACCATTAGAAATTTTCTTTCCCCAACCAGAAGCTGCTTGAGGGTGATCTTGTCCCAAATGCCAAAATTCCACCTTGTCAGTGCTTTAGGTTTCTGTGGGCTAGAGAACTGACATCCTATGTGGGATTCCTCTTCTTGAAGAATCAGGACTGAGGTGGATGGACACCTCTCGTAAATTCCATCACAATCCTAGGATGGAACAGCCACAGAGGCCTTCTTGGGCTGACATTGCATGATGACCTTGTTGGGTTTCCATGGGCAGGGGTACACCTGAAGGCCTCTGTGTCCAGCCTCCCAGTCCTCGTCTTCCTTTGCACAAATAGCCACAGCCAGTGGGGTGTTAAATGTCAGTGTTTGTAAAAAGCAAAAAAAGAAGGAAAGGGTTCTGACCTCCCTTTGTCTCCTCAGCCTGGTCCTCGGACCCTTGTCAGCATCAAAGAGTCCACAAGAATATCCTTGCAGAGTGCTTTCTGCTTTTATTCTTAAAAGTCTTTGTGCAAAAGCGACTGACCATCTATACACATATCACCACTACCAGCTTTCATTAACCAACCAACCAACCAACCAACCAACCAACCCAGCCCAGCCTCAGCAACAAACTAACATTTCTCACTCTATATATACAACTCAGTGCAGGCAGCTGACTCATGCTGACCTAGCTTTATTCGCATTAAAGAAACAGCAGCCATTTTAGCCGTGACATTAAATTCACAGCTTTTATGAGGAGTTAAGAGCTGCAGCCTTCCTGAACTGGGGTTTTAGACAGTCCATCCACGAGATAGCCAGTGGTCCCACACAAGAGCACTTTGACATCCAGCAAATAGAGTCCAGCTGTTCCTTCCCTCCTGGCTTCCTCCACCTGGCTCTTCCTTTCTACAAGTGGGAGTTGAGGCAGAGGACTCTGCTGAAGAAGCCCTGTGGCCATGCTTACCCCCTTCAGGCAGGGCCAGATTTAGGGCAGCACAGGCAGTTTCCCTGCACAGGGCCTCAAGGTCCAAAACAGAAAAGATCCATTTGGGGGTGCCAGATTTTGGGCTTGCACAGGGGACCATATTATGAAAGATTACCCAAGTCCGCCCCTGCTTCAGGCAGTCAGAGGGCTCCCTTCTACAGCTCCCAGGTTGCACCAGCCTGCTTTCAGTCAGCTTGCCAGGTAAGGATGCAGAGAAGCAACACTTACAGATACGACACACCTTTGTTGGAAGCCACCCAGAGTGGCTGGGGAAACCCAGCCAGATGTGCGGTGTATAAATAAATAAATATAATAATAATTACTATCAGCTCTCTCTGTGGCTGTCAGCCACTCCAGTCTCTTCCAAGCAATTTTCCTCTCATAGATCAGCTATGCCCCCTCTCTCCCTCCTGCATTATAAGGTGTTATGAAGCTTCATCTACCACAATTGTGTCTCCTTCCAGCTGTTTCTTCTCTGCCTTAGAAGGAGGAGGAGGAAGAAGAAGAGTTTGGACTTGATATCCCGCCTTTCACTCCCCTAGCAGGCATGGCCAAACCTGGCCCTCCAAATGTTTCGGGACTACAGTTCCCATCATCCCTGACCACTGGTCCTGTTAGCTGGAGATGATGGGAGTTGTAGTCCTGAAACATCTGGAGGGTCAAGTTTGGCCATGCCTGCCTTAAGAAGTCTCAAAGCGGCTAACATTCTCCTTTCCCTTCCTCCCCCACAACAAACACTCTGAGAGGTGATTGGGGCTGAGAGACTTCAGAGAAGTGTGACTGGCCCAAGGTCACCCAGCAGCTGCATGTGGAGGAGCGGGGATGCGAACCCAGTTCACCGGATTACGAGTCCACCGCGCTTAACACCATGCTGAAGCATCTTGTCTTGTCTGGCCCCAGGAAAGCGGAAAACACAAAGCAAAGCACAACAAAGGCTCGACTGGGATTCCAATAGGTTTTCCCCTCGCGCTCCTTGCAGTTTCTTGGCCGGGAGGGGAAACGGAGGAAGGCAGTGGCGGAGGGGAGGAGCAGTGGCGAAGCTGCATGCTCTGCTACCGGGGGCGGAGCAGGGAGGGCGTGGCTGGCACGCCTTCCAGGGGGCATGGCGCGCATCCCCAGGGCATGGGACGCTGCCCGTGAGGGTGTGATGTGCCACCCACAGGGACGTGGTGTGGCGCGTGTTCTGGTGGCGTGATGCACCACCTGTGGGGGCGCAGTGCCTGGCGTGCGGGGGGTGGGTGGGTGTGCGGTGCGCATCCAGGGGCGCCGCGATGGCACCCTACCGGAATAGTGGTGCCGGGGGCGGTCCGCTCCCTCCGCACCCCCGTTTCCCCGCCGCTGGGGAGGAGACCGTCAGATGGGAGGGTTTTTGCAGGCGAGGCATGCATCTCCCAGTACCTTCAGCACGCTTTACGCAAACACCCTCCCTCCAAAAAAACGCCACCACCAAACCCCCAACACAAACTCTACTCCGGCTAAGAAGCGGGTGAAAGTAGAAACCGGGACTTCTGCGCGCGCCAAGTCCGCCCTGGGGAGGGGAAGGCGGCCCCGATTCGGAGCGACTCCGGATTGCATTCGGATCAAAGCAGTATGGGGGGTGGTGAGGAGGAAAGCAGGGAGAGGGGATCCCGGCAGAAAGGACGGAGCCATCGACTGCGAGTAGCTTGTTGCCTGTGCCACGAGTGGCACCAGCGCCTGCTCCACGGAGCACAAGCGGATCTGCTGCCTCGGAAGCGGCTGCCAGCCCAGAGCTGTGGCAAGAGCCGCGCCGGGCGGTGAGCTCGGCCACGACACTCCGCTGCCGCTGGGAAAAGCAGCCACTGCTCCAGAGCCGAGCAGCGGTGGGCGCCAGCAAGGATGGTCCTCTGAGCAGCTGCTTCGCCCGCTTGCCTCCTTCTGAGAGCGGGGCTGGCGCGGCAACGCAGGCGGGCAGCTGCAGCCAGGGAGCCCAAAGAAGCGCGCGCCTGCCATCCGATTTGCCTGCACCTGCCCTGCTGTGGGAAGGAGGCAGGCGGGTGAAGCAGCCGCTCGGAGGGCCATCCTTGCGGGCACCACCGCAGCTACAAGCCTTGCTGCTCTGGGCTGGAGGCGGCTCCCTCATTCGCCGCCGCCAGAGGGCTGAGCTCCGCGCTCACTCGCTCTCCAGCTGGTGCTTTGTGAGTCGAGGCAGCGGCATAGCGTAGGTTGTCAGCACCCGGGGCAAGGCAAGTAATTTGCGCCCCCTAACCCGGGGCAAGGCAAGTAATTTGCGCCCCCTAACCGCTAACCTGCCGCAGCTGCCAGCTTCTTCTTGCTGCTGCCTGGTCTGGTCTGGTGTGGTTCTCTCCGGCGCTCAGCGCTGCGCTGGGCGGCCGCTGCACTGTCCCTCCCCCAGATAGTCCCTCGCTCTCTCTCCGCACCGCACGCCTGGCACCCACCCCCTCCACAGTGGGCGGCGACCCAGCGGCTCGGATCGGATTCGCACAGCCAGCACTGCAGTGAGAGAGAGTGAGTGAGCCAGGTAGGGGCAGAGAGCTGCGAGTGCGAGCGCGCCCCCCCCAGATGTTGCGCCCGGTGCGGCCGGCCCCCGCTGCACCCCCCATTGGTCATATTGGCCGGGTCCAAATACAGTGGTGCCTCAGGTTACGAACAGTCCTGCTTATGAATGCTTCGGGTTACGAACTCCACATACCTGGAAGTGGGTGTTCTGGGTTGTGAATTTTGCCCCGCGATTCGAACACAATCCACTTCTGGGGCCACGGGAAGCCTATGTAAGGAATGCGCCCCTCAGGTTAAGAATGCTTTGGGTTAAGAACGAATTAAGAACGAATTAACTTCGTAACCTGAAGTACCACTGTATGTTTTTTTAAGAAGCAGTTTAGTAACTGCCTCTTTCAGTGGGTCTGGGAAGGCTCCCTCATAGAGGAAATCATTCACCACCCCGCAGAGCCCATCACCCAGCCCTTCCCAGCTCACATTTATCAAGGAGACAGGTGTTCGGTTTCACTCATCCAAGCAGCCTGTCCACATCCTCGGAGGTAATGGATTGGAACTGATCCCATGCAGCTTGAGTAGGCAGGACTCTAGCAGTCTCCTGTCCCGGCCCTGCTCCCATGGTGGAGTCTACCTCAAGTCATTGCTGCAGCCCTAGCCCTAGCCCTAGCTTTAAATGTATCTCCAGCCCTACCCCTTAGGGAACCACAAGGCTATCCCTAACCCTACACTAACCCTAATGCTAACCCAAACCTAATGCTAACCCTGACCCAACCCAACCCTAACCCTAACCCTATGGCATCCCGCCTCCACAGGCACCCTGGCCACCCCAGCCAGGGTTGTGCAGACGGGGCTCCTGGCAAGATCTCACAGAGCTCTCAAGATCTTGTGAGATCTCCCCAGAAGCCATCACCACTGCCACCACGCAGCCCTGGAAAGCAAGGCTTTGATGCGGGGGCAGGGGGAAGCAGCTTCCCATTTTGCTTCAGGCAGTGAAACAGGATGGGCCATCCCTGGTAAGTATCCTGGAGATATAGTTTAGGGCCAGTGGGGCAATGGGATAAAATATTCCCCATACCATCATAAAAATTTCAACACATTAGTTAGAATGAATATCTTCTTTTAAACAGACTTAGAGGAATTCTTCTGAATATATTTCCCTTGCCTGATGAAAATACAAGGTGACTTACCCACTGATAATAATTAGGTTTTCTAAAAAGGTCCTGGCTGTCTTTACAGCTCCTAGCATTCCAAAGGGAGGAACCACGAGGTTGGAGACAGCAAGTCATCAAATCCTGACAGCTGAGACACTCCTGATTATTATTATTTTTTAAAAAATAATATTTATTAAGATTTAAAAGATTACAAAAAGAAAAAATAGAAAACAGCATATTGAACAGAAAAACAGAGCATCATATCACAATAAAGAAAAAAAAAGAAAAAAGAAAATATATATATATATACAATAAATCTTATCTTTCATTTGCTTGTTTCCTTGACCTCCTCACACCTCCCTTTTTTGGTATTCTAGTTCAGTTAGCTATTTCAGCAAGTCCTTTCCATCTTTTCCAGTTTTTGTCCTCTATTTTATCTTAATATATTGTAACTTTACTTTCCCTCCTTTCACCATTTAACAATCTATTTTTTCTTAATCCTTTATAGCATTTCTGCTAAAACCACATTACTTCATTCCAACATCCTTCTAACATTCCTTAATTTTACAATGTTTCTGTAAATAAACTTTAAATTTCTTCCAATCTTCTTCCACTGACTCTTCTCCCTGGTCTCGGATTCTGCCAGTCATTTCCGCCAGTTCCATGTAGTCCATCACCTTCATCTGCCATTCTTCCCGGGTGGGTAGATCTTGTGTCTTCCAATATTTTGCGATGAGTATTCTTGCTGCTGTTGTAGCATACATAAAGAAAGTTCTATCCTTTTTTGGCACCAATTGGCCGACCATGCCCAGGAGAAAGGCCTCTGGTTTCTTCAGGAAGGTATATTTGAATATATTTTTCATTTCGTTATAAATCATCTCCCAGAATGTCTTAATCCTTGGGCACGTGTGGTGTGGGCCAGTGTGGTGTAGTGGTTAAGAGCGGTAGTCTCGTAATCTGGGGAACCGGGTTCGCGTCTCCGCTCCTCCACATGCAGCTGCTGGGTGACCTTGGGCCAGTCACACTTCTTTGAAGTCTCTCAGCCTCACTCACCTCACAGAGTGTTTGTTGTGGGGGAGGAAGGGAAAGGAGAATGTTAGCTGCTTTGAGACTCCTTCAGGTAGTGATAAGGCGGGATATCAAATCCAAACTCTTCTTCTTCTTCTTCTTCTTCACGTTCACCAAAGGTGAAAAAATGTACCTTCAATCTCATTACATTTCCAACATTTATTATCGGGCAAGTGATATATTTTTGCAAGCTTGACTGGTGTCATGTACCACCTGTAGATCATTTTCAGAGACAGTCCTGATTAAACACAGTGATGAATTTCTCCTGAGCACAACAACTTGTTAAAATTGAAAGTGGAATCACATTTGGCAGGTTGCTGGCCTCTGAGTTCCCAAGAAGCATCACAGAAGTATTTTCGCAAGTGAAGCAGAGAACATTTTAAAAGCACATCGAAATCGAATGAGAAAGCTACAACTGGATTCAAAATGGACCTCTTTTGCTTTTTATAGCATAGTAACATTTGTATTTGAGATGAAAAGGCATATGTAAATCCAGGAGCTACTCAGGTCCCCCTGTTAAAGAACTAACTGCTTAATGGGAAGCTACCCCAATATAATAAATCAACAGTGTGAAGCTGATTTCATGATATACACACACAAACAGCAATAAGCTGTAATTTTATTTTCTCATCAGTGAAAGAGAATAGGAAAACATAATATTCACAATGTATGAAGTGGAGTCCCTGAAGGATCTGGACTGTGACCAGTGCTTTTTAACTTATTCATAAGTGATCTGGAGTTAGCGTTGATGATACCAAAGATTTCAGAATGAGAAAAACAAAAATGGGATTGCAGGATTGCGTCCTGGAAGACAACTGGAGAATAAGACTATAAGAGGCTACTATTCATAATGGCACTGTGCTATGTGCTTTCACACCCTCTCATTTTCAGTTAGACAGAAGGTACATACAATCCAGGCAGCAAATTAGCACAGCAGCCGCAAGCAGGAGGGCATCCTCATTTATTGCTCCACAACTTTGCAACAGCAGTAACATGAAATACACAAGCTTGCCAAAATCTGGAGGATCTGCTATAAGCGCCAAAGAGGTGGTAAAAACACAGGTGGATTAGGTGCTTTATATTTTG
>CANTUW010000285.1:0-16793 GCA_947686815.1 Podarcis lilfordi
TCCAAAAAATATTAAAATACTGTAATACATCAAATATTAAAAGCTTCCCTAAACAGGGCTGCCTTCAGATGTCTTCTAAAAGTCTGGTGGTAGTTGTTCTCTTTGACATCTGGTGGGAGGGCATTCCACAGGGGTGCCACTACCGAGAAGGCCCTCTGCCTGGTTCCCCGTAACTTGGCTTCTCGCAGTGAGGGAACCGCCAGAAGGCCCTCGGTGCTGGACCTCAGTGTCCGGGTAGAACAATGGGGGTGGAGACGCTCCTTCAGATATACTGGACCGAGGCCGTTTAGGGCTTTAAAGGTTAGAGTTTAGAATGGAAGTTAGGAGATAAGCAGTGGGCTGGACAGAGAGTAAAAAAAAAAGGAGGATACTGATGTCTGTTTTGAATCTAATGCTATGACTATGGGAGAAGCCAGAAGTTATTGGATTATAATGCTGGAGATCTCTCCATGGTAGACTTAGGTCGCATATATGTGTAAATAAACCATGTATCATAAAGACACTACAGTCTCCGCTACACCCCATTTTCCCAAGGAAACACAGACCCTGGTGAGTAAAGCATGCCTGGAAGCTTGCACCGCTCATGGAGATTGGGGTGCTCTGTAACTCTATCACAGTTTAAACTTATGTTTTAAACAGAGTGGGAACTGATCGAGAATTGTAGGTAGGATAAAACATATAAATCCGTACATTCAAACAACAGTAATAAACATTTGTTACTGTATCTGTTGTTAAAGTGAAATCATATAAAGGTTTACACTGATGAAAGCCCCAATAAGGCTTATTTTTATGTAGGCTTGCAGAACAGGCAAACAAAATCCTGCTCCTTCTGCTTAAGATATGCATGGATGAACCTAACTGGGTTTTATTACCCAGTAAACTTCAACAAAGAAACACAATGCTATAAGAATTCTAAGGTCCCAAATATAAAATAAACATTCATAAATGTACAAGGCAAACACATACGCAAGTATATAAGCCAAGTGTCTGAAAAAGTACAGGAGAGCAGTCCTGAAACCACTTTGACTCTCCCAAATTGACCTCAAATATTTCTCTGCAAGGAGGAAGGAAATGGCAAAGCGATCCAAAAGCCGTTCAAAACAATGCAACCATAAACATTGGGGGGAGTGTTACAACAATACACTGTACAGGCAGCCCCACTTTACATGGGCGTAACGTTCCATGGCACCACGCGCGTTGGTGAAATTGTGTATAAATGAAGCCCATTGAAAAAGCCTGCAAACACCCCATTCCGCCCTTTTAGTGGCGTTTCAGTGGTGACTTTATGACATTTCCGGGTCACTTCCGGGTTTGGTGCAATGCACATATACATGGTCAAGCACATTTTGAATGCACGTATGCGAGGGGCTGCCTGTATATCATAGGTTTTCACAAAACTCATGATCTAAAGGGCTATGTGTGAGGTTCTGTAAGCACACTGGGATTTTCAATTTTTATGCCCTCGAAACCCAATTATTACAGCCAAAACAACAAGCTGGAAAAGGAAAGCTGATTTTGTCACTCCCCCACTGAGATCAGAACGGAGGTCAAGACTGACCGCAAGGTTTCCACTCGTGAGATTCAGAGAATTGTAAGGGGGGTGCAGGCTTCTAGAACCTCTTTTCTGGGTGACATCATTTGGATAAAATTGGTATTGCGGGGCTTGTGGATTTCATTTCACCACCACTATAATTTGTCCACTGCATAAAACTGTCTATGCAGGAAATGTTATGGGGAAAGGAAAATACCTACTCTCATGCTCAAGAGGCTAGCCTTACACATGCTCAAGAGGCTAGCCTTACAATACACATGTCTAGCTTTGTATCTGGGCTTATCTCTGTAAGCTGGGTGTTCCAAGAATGACTGGCATGGAATGAGATACCTTGCATGTTGCCACCAGGAAGCGTAGCTGCACAGCACCACACACCTTCTCCACATTTAGAAGACTCGATGTAAGAATATTGTAAGATTCACCCCCCCTTCCCCACACCATCTAATAATTCTTTACAAAAGAACAAGTACGATGTCAAAGCCAGCATATACTCCACTCCAAGAAGTGAGGATGGGGAGCTCTGAGAGCTTTCCACGTCTGCAGCCACTTTGAACCAATAAGCAAATACAGTTCATGAAAATTCTAATTATTCTTACAAATGAAAAAAAAGGTTAGTCGGACTTTCCAATTATCAGTTCTGCATCTTTGAGACACCTGAGACTTGTAATCTGGGCCTTGTTTATTTGGCTCTTGGTTTGGTTTGACTAGAACCCTTTTTACCATCAGTGCAAGATTTATTTTTTAAGTTAAGTCTCAAGCTGCCATTCTGAGTTTTTGACCAAGCACAAAAATACTTACAGGACAGCATTTTGTTAGTTACTTCCCATTTTTTGTTAACTTGTGCATATCCTTGGAACCTATCAAAAGACAGGCTTTTGTTGTTTTTATTCCACATTTGTATGGCTTTTCCTTGTAACTGAACTGAACTACTCACCTTAAATATAGGGATAAGAATGTATTATATTATTAATGTGACAAATTCATACCTACTTGGTCACAAGACTGGATGTGCAGAAGAAACATAGTTTTAAAGCTGTCTCTGTGACTAAAAGTTTAGTGTACCTGGCGAGAGAAGGTGCTGTTCCCATAAATGCCAGGTATAAAGTCTTCTTTTCCCACTAAGCTAGCAGACTTGTTGTTCTTACTTCCCCTGACCAACCTAGATGCAGATTAGGAATGAAACAAAAAGATAAAGAAATCAAGATGGGCTAGGCAGGAAAGAGGATCTCCCTAATGACAAAGCATGGTGACAAAAGGCACAACCAAGTTATATTCTGTGCTAGGGTTAGGATTGCCAAAGTCAAAATAAAAAAGATCACCATGGTGTTACAGTGTCATGGAAAGAAGAAACATCCATGCTTGTGGTATAGTTGTGAACTGTCCACCAGGAAACAAGCTAATATTCATCTGGGTAGGCTTATGGGTATAAGAAAACTGGGAATGGCAGAAGGATATACTACAAAGGAGCAGTCGGTGACAGCAGATGACAGAGTAAGGAGGGGTGAAAGGTCATATAGGATCCTGCTCCCCACCCCACGCTCTTAGAGTAAGGATTGTTCCAACTCCAGCTAACACAGTAACAGGTGAAAGTCATTACTTCTTTTCTTTTTTAACAAATCAAAGTGCTGATTCAGGACAGCAGAGGAGAGAGTCCTTCTCCAAATGATTACATTGGTGTGTTTTTAAAAAAAAAAGTTTGAAAAATAGGAGCATTCCTTTGGGGAGAGGCAAGGTCTGGCTCACAGTGTTTACTAATAAAAAAGAAAAGTAAAACATGGGCTGAGCAGTGACTCTCATGGGGCACCGTGAATGCATACATTAAGGAACTGAAATTAATAAAGCAATAAAAGAAAAGAAAAATTAGCATTTATTTAACAAAGCCAAAGCATATTGACAGAGCAGGATGACTTTTGTTGTGACTCCTAGCAGTTTCATAGGCACTATCCAATAGGTGACACATGCACAATGACATTCCCATTGTCTGAGGGACTAGAAAAAACAATATTCTTTTATTTGGAAAGAGGTGCTTTGATCTTATGACATCAACGCAAATAGGTTGTCTAGAAGGACCTAGATCCGGAGTGATTTGATAAGAAGAGCAGAAGGAAAAAGACATGAAGTGTGCAATAGGAATAAAAATCAGAAGAAGCAGATATGTTAGGCAAAATCAGGAAAAGAGATGCTGTATATGAACGGTGGGAAAAGGGACTGAGGCTGTGTACTCATTACTGGCTTAAAGTGCAGCTAAATTGTTTTTTTCTCGATTCAGATTAAAGCTGGTTTGAGAGAGAATGTATCAGAATGCAGTACTTCACAAGAAACAATAGGATATATATGGTGGCGAACACCTGTGCATACACCACTTCCCAAAACTGCATTGGGAGCACATTGGTTGCAGAATAAACTGGGGTGTATACATTGCTTTATGGGATGCGGGTGGCGCTGTGGGTTAAACCACAGAGCCTAGGACTTGCTGATCAGAAGGTCAGCAGTTCGAATCCCCGTGACGGGGCGAGCTCCCGTTGCTCGGTCCCTGCTTCTGCCAACCTAGCAGTTAGAAAGCACGTCAAAGTGCAAGTAGATAAATAGGTATCACTCCAGCGGGAAGGTAAATGGCGTTTCCGTGCGCTGCTCTGGTTCGCCAGAAGCGGCTTAGTCATGCTGGCCACATGACCTGGAAGCTGTACACCGGCTCCCTTGGCCAATAAAGCGAGATGAGCGCCGCAACCCCAGAGTCGGCCACGACTCGACCTAATGTTCAGGGATCCCTTTACCTTTTATACATTGCCTTAATCAGGAAAAAAAGAAGTGTGAAGCACTAGAGTCCCGGGGAAACAACAGGGGCTCATTAATTTGCAGGTATTACTTAGGCTGGGAAAAGAATGAAAGGGGAAATGAGAAATGAAGTGCTAAACAGCAATGCACATTGCCATTCGTAATGCTTTGGCTGCGCCTTGCTATTTGTTACCCATGCAGCCACATTTCTAACAAGGCGGAAAGTGGGTGGAAGGCAATTTTGCATCAGACATGCACCCTAATCAATGCAATTTTCTTTCCTTTCTTTCCATCACTTAATCCCTTTGCAACAAATGTATGTTCCCCATGTCTCCTGTCACATTTATACACATGGCAGGGAGACGGGATTAGCCACAGTTCCCACCATGGGCAAGAACAAAATGAAAACCAAGCGACCTGGGGAATGCCAAACTGTTTTTAACCCTCACTTGAGGGGGGGAGAAACGTCCAGAGATGGGGTTTTTTGAACCCCATTCCAATCTGGAGGGAGAATGCAGACCTTTTCCAAGTGTCCCTATTTTCCAGGGACAGTCCCAGATTTACAGAAGCCATCCCCATTTCTGATTTGAGCCGGGAATGTCCCACTTTTCCTTTGGATGTCCCTATTTTCGTCGGAGAAATATTGGAGGGTATAGGACATCCCTATTTTCACTAGAGAAACGTTGGAGGATATCATGCCCCTATTTTCATTGTTGAAATGTTGGAGGGAATGTCTCTATTTTCACAGGAGAAATGTTGGAGGGTATGGAATAAGGCTTCCCTATTTTCACTGAAGAAATATTAGAGGGTATGGAATAGGACGTCCCTGTTTTCATTGGAGACATGTTGGAGGGGACATTTCTATTTTCATGGGAGAAATATTGGAGGGTATAGAATTGGAGCTGGGAAAAGCAGGCTCCCTTGCCCTCCTGCAGGACCTACTGGCTAAGGGAGGAGAGGAGAGCAAGAAAGGCGAGTGTTTTAAGCGCGAACTTGAGGCCGCGGCATCTCCCCTTGGGGAGGCAAGTGGCGCGCCGCTTCCTTGGCGTCGGGGCCTCCCTGTCCCCGCCATCTTTTTGGTCCCGAGGCTCTTCTCCCCCCATACCCAGGCAAGCCCCCGAAACTCCCGCTCGTCTCCGAGGCAGCAGCAGCAGGAGAAGAAGAAGCGGGCTCTCCCCCACCAGCCTCCATAGGGTGGTGCATGGCCTCGAAGCCAAGCAAGGCCTTCGCGCTCCTCCTTCGGGCCCCGGCGCGCGTTACAGGAAAGCAGTCGCCATGGGAACGGGCCGGGGGGGGGGTCCTTCCTCCTCAGGCGCGAGGCGGCGCCTTCCTGGCCCTATTCCGGGCAGCAGCCAACCTCACGCCGCCTCATATCCAGCGTTGCATTTTTTTTGGTGGGGGGGAGGTCTCCTTCAGCCCCGCGAGTTATCCTCTCCTGCCCCTCCTTCTCTTCACCGGCCCCTTTTGCATTTCGGGCATCTCGGCGTCGCCACCCTTCGCGTTTGTTTGGACTGCAGTTTCTGCAAACTCAGCTGCGGGGATGCAAGGACGTCCAGAAGAGCCAGGCTGCATTCCCTGCCTTCCGCCTCTCTTTCCCTCGCTTTCTCTGTGCGCGCAGGCCGCAGTTATTTGCAAAGGGAAATGGTCGTTTCCTTCAGCCTAAATTGTCAGAGGAAAGCATCTTTCCCCTGGGGGGGTGGGGCGGGGGTGGAAAAATCTACATCGGGTAAGGCGGGATGGTTGCATTCGTGTTGTGTGTGTTTTTAAAGCAGCTTTTGCCCGCCTTCTGTTTTACATTAGCAGTTTCTTGCCTGCATGCAGAAGAGGGCACGCGCTTGAGTCGCCAAGAAGTTAGGACCGAGCGACTTGGCGGCTGCAAACCCGCACTCGGATCCCATGCAAAAGTTTGATAGCGGTCTAGCAAATGCAAATGCAGTTGATGCAAATACAGATGAGGCTGAGGTGCATGGAAAGAGATGGGTGTGTTTGATGCAAATACAGTTGAGGCCCAGGTGCATGGAAGGAGATGAACACTTTCTCTTGACCCCGAGGATAAATAGCAGCAGATTGTGGGGAGGCGTTAACAGAACTAAGTGATACTGAGGTCAGTAGGGGCTTACTTCCAGGTTAGTTTACGTAGGATTGGAGTCGGAAAGAAAACTGGAAGAGCCAGTCAAAAGATCTACTGCAGCAGGCGCAGCTTAGCCTTAAGCATGGCCAAAAAAAGTGTTGTTGCTGTTTTGTTTCCTTTGTTCAATTCAGGAAATACTGCCACAGAAACACTCTACCATATTTTAGTTCTAAAGACCCACACATTAAAGCCTTTTCAGTATATGGAAACTTACATGATAGTATTACCAGAACAGTACAGATCCTCTTCAATATGAGCTTTACTGTATTGTTTTCTCCGAGAATAAAAACCTGGGTTAAAAGCATGTGGCGCGGGTAGTCCGCATTCTATGTTTCTTCTTTGCACACAGCTGAAAACCTTTTCATTGGAGTTCCACTTAATTTTATTACAAGCGGAGTTGCCACTTGGTGAAGGGAATGCAACGTTTGTTTTTGGTAGATAAAGCGTTTGTTGCTTTAATGTCATAGTTAGAACAGCAGTGACTAGGAAAACAGCATTCAAAAACAAAATTATATTTTGAAGTCAGTTTAGCTAGTTATCCTTATGTTTAACTATAGGAAATACTGTCATTAAAAACCCTGCGATATGCACGCTCATTTCATACCACATTGTGGCTCATAATTGTAGCGAAGTGTAAAAACGTTCACTTAAAAACAATTCTTTTCTCATAGCTTAGAAATGAGAAGAAACCAAAGCCGAGACTGTGGAAATATGATAAAACTGAGCATTGCTAGAAAAGCTACTTTGCTGTCTCAATTCAGTGAACTCACGGTTTTGATCTAGGTACTTCTCTATGAGCACTTTGACAGAGCTTAGCGTTTCGGAATTTTCATGTGTCATCAATTGCAGGGCATTGTGACTCGCACTCAAGCTACATCTTGTGCAGCATTCTGTGATTCTTTCCTTTCCCCCAACCCATTTCCGTCCAACCCATTTCTCCTCGCAAATTAAAAAAACAGCCCAAGGAGGATGATCTGAACTGGAAGATAACCATGAGGTTCACATGGCCAGTATGATGATGTCACAATATCATCACATATCAGATTCGGCTATATGAAGATGTCATGAAACCAATTCAGAGTGAGAAGAAGATGAGAAGAGTTTGGATTTGATATCCCGCCTTTCACTCCCTTTAAGGAGTCTCAAAGCGGCTAACATTCTCCTTTCCCTTCCTCCCCCACAACAGACACTCTGTGAGGTGAGTGGGGCTGAGAGACTTCAAAGAAGTGTGACTGGCTCAAGGTCACCCAGCAGCTGCATGTGGAGGATCGGAGACGCGAACCCGGTTCCCCAGATTACGAGACTACCGCTCTTAACCACTACACCACACTGGCTCCCCAGTGTGCTTTCTGTTTTCATCCTGGATGACTGAACACACTTGCTCCCATCTTCAGCTGCTTCTGCGCTAAATGACGTGATGGAACAACTTTTTGGAACTGTTGAAAGCTTTGGTGAAAAGCATTCCGCTTTAGGCTAAACCAGACATGTCCAAAGTCCATTTGGGGGCCTAATCCGGGCAGTTTATGTATTGGTTCTCAAATCCTTAAAAAAGCTTAACAACTTTGGAGTAAAATCATAAAAAGGTTGACCCTCATGCGCATGTTCACTTCATCAAATCTGGCCCTCTTTGAAAAAAGTTTGGGCACCCCTGGTAAACGTTGCCCAGTATTCCACCAAGTAAAGGCTTGTTTGTATGTTTCATCATCTCCAGGGCTCAAGGGAACTAAAGCAGCTTGCAGATGTAATCTTAGAGCCTCTGTGTTCTTTGATAATTCTTGTAGAAAAGGTGAGGTCCCTGTGGCCTGGAGGCAAGCAAATGTCTCCATCTTCAAAAGGGGCCCGGAGAAAACTCGGGTAACTATCAACAAGTCAGCTTGACATTGATACCAGGAAAGGTCCGAGAACAGGCAATTTTGTAAGCACTTACAAAATGATTCTGTGATTACCAAGACCCAGCACTGGTTTCTCAGAAACAGGTCATGCCAGGTGAATCTCATTTCTTTTTTTGATAGAGTTACAAGCTTGGTGGACCAGGGGAACACTAGGAATGTAGTGTATATTGATTTCAGTAAGGCTTTTGACAAAGTCCCCCGTGATATTATTGCAGAGAAACTTGTAAAATGTGGGCTGGATGAGGTTACTGTTAGGTGGATTTGTGCGTGGTTGACTGACCAAACCCAAAGGGTGTTTACGAATGGTTCTTCATCATCCTGGGAAACGGCGACAAGTGGAATGCCACAGGGTTCTGTCCTGGGCCTGTTTTTGTTCGACATCTTTATAAACAACTTGGGTGAAGGAATTGAGGGATGCCCATCAGATTTGCAGATGATACCAGAAATTTGCAAAAATTAAGTTTCACTCCGTAAAATGAGACGCCCTACCAAACCAACAGCTTCAAGTTACAAGCAAGGAGATTCCAACTAAACATCAGGAAAAACCTTCTGAATGTAAGATCTGTTTGACAGTGAAACTGACTCCTATGAGAGGTGGCAGACTCTCCTTCCTTGGAGGTTTTCAAGCAGAGGTTGGAAGGCTATGTGTCATGGTTGCTTTAGGGTTGAACTGTTGGTTTCTGCTTTCCTTCACTGTGCAGCTCTGCTTGTCACGAGACAGGTGTTTACATTCCACAGTCTGTACTGTTGGAGTTTCTCACGGGAAAGGGAGACTGGATGTGACGTACACTGGTTTCCTGTTTTTCACTGTGTGATTCTCTCCGAGCTGTTGAGGAGAGAGGATGCATTTTCTGCTCCGGCAGAGGCAAGATGTCTTTCTGTAATATACCAGCTTTGAACTGTAAATAAAGCAATATAGAGTATGCAGCACGTACTCCTCATCCTTCCGCTGGCGCACGCAGACTCTGCTTTAAATCAACACGTGGTTATGGGCTCCAGAGGTCGAATCGGAGTGCCGGCAAAGGATCGGAATGCAGAGGACGGATCGGAAAGGAATCTGCTCTGCGCGTAGAGGTGATTGATGAGGTATGTGCTACTGCTCCGGGCAGCCTGCCAGCTTCAAGTTAATGGCTTTATGGTTGGACTTTGAACTTTTAAAGCCGGTTTGCCGGGAATAGGCAAAAGGCTCCCAGGCACAAGTCACTATGCTGGGGAAATCGAAAGTAACTTTTAAGTGCGCTTTTGTAATAAAGCAGCTGCAGCAGTGACGCAGCAAGATTTAAAGCAGCATATATGACGCTGAAGGCTAATGCCAGAGTCATGATGGCCCTTCAGGATGCTTGTGGGATTCCTAAGCTCAACAAGAAAAATTACAGCGACTGGGTTCAGTATGCAGAGGCAATTCTGCGGAAAGAGGGTTTGTTTGAGGTGATTACAGAAACCCCCAGTTCCAGTTACAGATGCATGGAAAGCTAAGGATTCCAAAGCAAGGGAACTCTTACATTGATAGTATCCCCAGAAGAGCTCTGTCTATTGCGTGATAAGACCTCAGCCAGAGAAATTTGGGACGCTCTGAGAGAGGCTCACTTAAGGACAGAAGCTGGATCCACTATGTTTTATTTTAACAAGCTGCATAATATGGCTCTTGCTGAAGGTGGAGATGTGCGTTTACATCTGATGGAGATGCAAAATCTGAGACATGAGCTGCAACAGAGAGGACTCAACTTTCCAGAGGCTGTGTATTCTTTCATGATACTACAATCTTTGGGTTCAGGTTGGGAGTCTGTTGCAACCCAGATTGCTGTGCAACCAACTGCTCAGCTGACAGTGGACTTTGTTACTGCCGTGATTTTAAATGAAGCAGATCGCCGGGGTGCTAGCTGCATGGGCAAGGGGAGTCTTCACAGACGTCATCCCATAGTGCAGTGGAACCACCAGATGGCGCCAAAGCTTTGAAGGCAGTGAAATGCTACTCGTGTGGACGTCTAGGCCATATGAAGAGGGAATGCAGACATCCCAGGGCCAAGACAGAGCAGCGCAGCGAAAGCTCATCGCGCGGAAAAGGCCGAGGCAAAGGCAAAGGTCCGGTGTCTAGGACAACGCAGCACAAGGCTATGGTTTCACGCTTCACTCCAAAGGTTGCAGAGGTCCAGAAGACGTCTAGATCTTTCTTCGTTGTTGATTCAGCGGCCACCCACCACATGTGCAACGATAAGAAACTGTTTGTGTCTTTTACACCGCAGGAAGGTGCGATTCACCAGGCGGATGACCACACTATTCCCAGTAAAGGCTACGGAACTGTTGTTCTTCACAGTTTGGACTTATCGATACAGAATGTGCTTTACGTGCCAGACGCCAAACATAATCTGCTCAGCGTTGGACAGCTGAATGAGCGGAACATTGACGTTTCCTTCAAGAACAAGAAGTGCATCATCACAAAGAAAAATGATTATGTATTGCATGCAGAATATGTTGATCATTTGTTTGTTTTGTATTATGATGATGTGGTGCAGGATGACACTTGTTGCATTGCAGGTTCTAACAAAAGTTTGCATGCAGAATGTATTCACGATTTTCATCGAAAATTTGGTCATTTGCATTTTGAGGCAGTATCTAAAATGCCTGCCTTGGTTGAAGGTATGACTATTAAACCCTGCAGGTACCACATGAAGTGCAAAGCATGCGCAGCAAACAAAGTGAAAATGGCTGCGAAAGGTAAGGTGTCTAGTAGGAAAGCTACAGAACCATACCAGGTTGTTCATGCTGATTTGGTTGGACCACTAGCGCCCTCTTTGGGTGGAAATAGATACTTCATGGTTCTCATTGATGCATTTTCTAGATATATTTTTGTGTACAATCTCAAGCAGAAATCGGAGGCTTTTCCTAGGTTCAAGGAATTCTGTGCTTGGTTGGAAAATGTGCATGGTAAGAAGATAAAGACTCTTTTCAGTGATCGCGGGGGGGAATTCACTTCTCAGCAGTTTGAAGCTTTTCTGACTGAGAAAGGAATTCAACACGATTTGTCTAGTCCTCGCTCGCCATGGCAGAATGGACTTGCGGAACGGGCAAATCAGACATTGCTTCAAGGCTTAAAAACCTTGCTGCATGATGCCAATCTTCCAGAGAGTTATTGGGCCGAATCTCTCTCGTGTTTTGTTTACAGTTACAATCGCAGGTTATCTTCAGCGATTGGTTGTACCCCTATGAGAAGATGTTTGGCAAGAAGCCATACAAAAAACACATGAAGATTTTGGTTCTGACATGTGGGTTCGCTCACCACAAAACTCCAAGTTAGACAAGCGTGGATTGCATGGTATCTTTCTAGGTTATCAGAAAGGGTCTTACAGAATAATGATGACTGACTCTAAGACAATTAAGCTCACGAGAAGTGTTGAGTACAATGCAAAGTGGGGGAGAATGTGGGAATTTTCCAATGTTATCCTGATGACGGTGATGAGACTGAGGATAGTCAAAAGCAACCACAACAACCCACACCCACTGATGAAGGTTCTGAGTCTGAATCTGAAACTGAATCGGGTGATTCAGAGGATTTCGAGAGTGCGAAAGCCTCTATGCGACCCTCTGAAAGCTCTGATCAAGAATTGGAGGAACCATTGTTCACAATAGGTCGTTTTTCTCCTAAGAAGGAAGAGGAGAGTGTTGAAGACTTAAGGCTAATTCGTAGGTCACAGAGAGCCACAAAGGCAAACCTCCAAAGAGATTTGCTGATGAGTTTGCTACGATAGCAGTAACAGCTGTTAAAAGCTCCAAGAAGGTATTTGAACCTTCAAGTTTCCAAGAAATCCAGGGTTTGGATTCAAAGGAAGCTGAGCCATGGTTAAATGCCATGAAGGCTGAGCTTGATTCCTTAGAAAGGAACAAAACATGGGAGCTAGTTCCAGTAGTTCCAGGAATGAAACTGCTTGGAAGCAAATGGGTCTTCAAAGCGAAGACAGATCAAAATGGCAAGATAGTCAGACACAAAGCCAGATTGGTAGCCAGAGGTTTTGCACAGGTACCAGGTGAAGACTATCACGAGACCTATTCACCCACAGTGAGATATGAAAGCATTAGGCTTATGCTCAAGCTAGCTGCAGAGGAAAATCTACACATTAGTCACCATGATATTAATACAGCTTTTCTGTACGGATCTCTAGATGAATCACTTTATATGCTTCCACCTGATGGCGTACAGGTAAAACAGGGATTTGTTTGTGCTCTGAAGAAATCCCTTTATGGTCTCAAACAAAGTGCACGGTGTTGGCACACAAAACTCACTGAAGTATTGTTTTCTCTAGGTTTTCAGCAAGGGAAAGCTGATCCATGTGTATTTGTCAAAGAGGAGGGGCAAAAGAAACTGTACTGTTTGTTTTATGTTGATGATTTATTATTCTTTTGGAAAGATGTCGCAATGTACAATAGCGCCCTAGCTCAACTGAAAGAGCACTTTGACATGAAAGATCTTGGTAAGGTAAACAACTACCTATCTCTGGAAATAGAGAGAGATCAAGATGGTAACATTCTAGTACACCAGTCACGGAAAATTGCTGATGTGTTAAGCAAACTAAATCTGATGGATGCTAACCCTGTAGACACACCGATGACAACAGGTTATCAGGTAGATGACACTGAAGAAGCATTTTCTGACACTACACTGTACAGGAGTGTGCTAGGCAAGCTAAACTTCATTGCCAGATGTTCAAGACCAGACATTGCTGTTAGCTGTAATTTGCTAAGCAGACAAGTCAACAATCCTAGTGTCAAGGATTGGAAAGCTCTGAAACGCATAGCGCGGTATTTGAAAGGCACTATGCATTACAGACTGAGATTTAACAATCAGAAGTCTGGTGGTCTTGAGATATTTGCAGATGCAAGTTTTGGAAGTGACGCTACAGACAGGAAAAGTACGTCTGGAGTTTGCTACATGTACAATCAGAGTCTGTTTGATTGGTCATGCAAGAAGCAAACAACAGTTAGCTTAAGTACTTGTGAAGCCGAACTGAATGCACTGTCTTATTCACTTAAGGATTGTGAATGGTTAGTACAATTGTGCAAAGATATGAAAATTCCTGTCAAATGTCCAATCCAGGTTTACCAGGACAACAAAGCATGTTTGGCTTTGCTGAAGTCTGAAGGTTGTAAGCAAAGCACAAAGCACTTACAATTAAAGTTGCAGCATGCTAGGGAATGTATTCAGAAGGGACTCGTAACGGTGTCCTATATGCCAGGTAATGAAATTCCTGCTGATGTATTGTCCAAGATTGTATCAAGGGATCAACACTGTACCTATGTGCAGAAGTTGGGTTTGTACTGATATTGTGCAAACACGCTGCCCAGTGATGTTCACAGAAAGGGGGAGGATGTTGGTTTCTGCTTTCCTTCACTGTGCAGCTCTGCTTGTCACGAGACAGGTGTTTACATTCCACAGTCTGTACTGTTGGAGTTTCTCACGGGAAAGGGAGGCTGGATGTGACGTACACTGGTTTCCTGTTTTTCACTGTGTGATTCTCTCCGAGCTGTTGAGGAGAGAGGATGCATTTTCTGCTCCGGCAGAGGCAAGATGTCTTTCTGTAATATACCAGCTTTGATCTGTAAATAAAGCAATATAGAGTATGCAGCACGTAATCCTCATCCTTCCGCTGGCCACGAGACTCTGCTTTAAATCAACATGAACTAGATGACCCCCAGGTCCCTTTCAACTCTACAATTCTATGATCTTTAATGAATAGAACCTCCCCACAATGACTTCAATATATAAATGAGGCACCATAGATAATACACTGGACTGAGAGCTTTGACACCTCGCATTAGTTCAGGTCACAGTGATCTTCAATGGAGTCGGTTTTACATTCACCTGCCAGGTACCTAGTGCTTAATAACCAAGTGGCATAGATGATTTCACCCTGGTAATGGTCCTAAGTGGCTATATTCCTGAAAATGATTGTGTTCTACATTGCTTTATGGTGTCCCTGAATGAATAGAACATGGTTGGGTATTAATTACAGCAAGCCTCTTTCATATTGGGCTGTTAACATTTTTACTGATCCTACTTCTGCATCTTTAAAAAGAAGTAGGTGAAGCTCATCACTTCCCATCTTTGTGCCTGGAAAAGCGTTGCCTATTAAACTTTTATGTGCCAGTCTGCAGTTAAATGCACAGGAGCAGAGCCAGTAAAAAGCTGCCAAGTTTAGTTTCTTAAGATCAGAAAAACAAACTTATCCAAGAGATGTATATGCCATATAACCAGTAATATATTTTTAGTGTGATCTAGCATTTCCCCAATCCCCTTCAATACCCCCGGTAGGCAAAAACATACATGTACAATGTAGGATTGATTTCAGTATTCCCTGTACTCATAAAGCCCATTTATTTCTCTTGCAGCAACTTCTCATAAACTGATGTCAGGATTAGGCTTTAAATATATATATGCAATGGGAGTTACTTGCAAGCAGCCGTGCTATAATCAGTTCTTTGGATGTGAAACAGCATCTACATGTCTCAAAATTATAATAATCCCTAGATTGTTAAAAAGTACTTTGTACTTGGATTATTGAGCTACTTCTACACACAAAAAAGAAGATTGGATGACCTGGAATTGTTCCAAGTAATAAAGGTAATGATTTAAAATGTTAGAGTGTTTTATGAACTGTTAATGGATTTGACCCAAGATATTATACTTTCTGTTACTATTACAGCGATCAGTCCTAATATTACTCATGAAATAAAAGTTACACATGAAAGCATACTTAAAGCTTTGCTCTACTTTATTTTTCCACTGGGGCTGTCCTTCATGATTAATAATCCAAAAAGGATTATGATTTTCCCATTGAAGAAAACCATTGTCTTATACTAGCTTATAAAAGGAAGGAGAAGGAATGTTTGCCCCAGTTTTCAAATTATCTATGTCCTGCAAGTTTTCTATTTTAAATAAGGAAGTGACACAGGCATCATGTATTATCACCCATTGCTCTGTTAATCACTCTATTTCCAACTTTCTCACAGAAAAGACGTGCCTCATCAAACAGACCTTCCTATGAGTGCACTGGACAGAAGTCTGGCTATTTATTGTCTCACCTTCATCTCCATTATCAGAGTTCTTTGTGTATAAGTAACCTGCTGGATTTGTGCTATTGCATAGCCACGTCCATTTAGCTAGACCTGCTTCTACTTATTTCATATAATACTGAAGCTAAACTTGGTCAGTTCCGCAGAACAGGTTCTATCTGAGCTTAAGGTTTCTCCCCAGCTTTCTTTGAGGGGAACGCACATTCACACAACTTCCATTTGTGGGCCAATATAAACCAAAGATTGCAGTTCAAGACAAGGAAGTGTGTATGTATGAATGAGAAACAAATGAAGACAAGTATTTCTTTCGTTTGTTAATCACCCAACACAGGAGAGTTTCTAGATAAGTTTACAACTGACTGGCTGACCCCTGTGAAATTCCGTGTTGGAACAACCTCCCCCAAGCACTATCTTCCATAGGTGACCATTCAAGCAGGAACAGAAGTACTGAAAAGCAGTGCTTCCAACTCACCCTCTCACCTCTCAAAATGTGATAACTGGTGGCATTGAAAGCTGCCGAAGGATTAAGGAGAATCAAGAGAGAAACACAGCATTTCCCCCCATGTACAAAGCTATTTCTGTGTCCAGTCAGTGCCTCAACCCCAAATGTAATGGATCCAGTATATCAGTTTCATCCAAAAGTGCCTTGGTCACCAGCTGCTCAAGGCTATTGCCCATGAAGGAGATATTTGCTACTACTAATTGTTAAGACCTTCTGGGTTAGGGGTAGGTTTCTTTGGGAGTGGTGTTACCACCTCTTGTAAAAGAATTAACCACTAACCAGTAGTCCCTCCTTCCCTGCCAGCTCTTATGAGCCAAAAGGGACTTGGGTCCTTTTCCTTTTCTTTGGCGATCACTCGTAGCCAAGTAAGATTGTCTTCCATAAACACAGTTTTGACAGTGAGTCCATAAGTGACTGTGGAGGCCAATTCTGGATCCACACATCCTTCCACAGTGGGGACATAGGTTACCAGATGAGAGTTGATCGTGGTGAGGGTTTGCCAAATATGCCTTTCTCTTAGCATGTTTCTCCCTTTCATCCTGAGTTTGAGCATCTTTGAAGTCCATGATATCTTTGGTAATGGCTGTTCTCCAGCTGGAGCGCTCGCAGGCCAGTGTTTCCCAGTTGTTGGTGTTCATACAGTGGTACCTCTGGTTATATACGCTTCAGGTTACATACACTTCAGGTTACACACTCCGCTAACCCAGAAATATTTCTTCAGGTTAAGAACTTTGCTTCAGGATAAGAACAGAAATTGGGCTCTGGCAGCACGGCAGCAGCTTGAGGCCCCATTAGCTAAAGTGGTGCTTCAGGTTAACAACAGTTTCAGGTTAAGAACAGACCTCCAGAACGAATTAAGTACTTAACCTGAGGTAC
>CANTUW010000286.1:0-16715 GCA_947686815.1 Podarcis lilfordi
TCTTCTGGCTCAACCCCCTGCAATGCAGGAATGTCAGCTAAAGAATCTCTGACAGACAGCGATCTAACTTCTGCTTAAAGACCTCCAAGGAAGAAGGTTATAACCTCCCCAGAAACAAACAAGAAAGCCCAGAGAAAGCCTGTCCTCCATGTAAATAAACCCTGGTGATGAAGCCATTAGGGAAGTTCTTTCTCTATATTTGCTACTTTTAATTTTTGCGTCAGTTTTTTCCAGTAATGCTCTTTGCCAAATTGCATTATAATATTGGTCCATAGTTAATAATTGTAATGCTTTCCATGTCTTGGCAATAGTTGTTCTTGCAGTGATTAATAGGTGTGTTATGAATTCTTTGTTTCTAATCTGCAATGTATCATGACTATATAAGTTAGGTGGAGCCAGTCCTGGGGTCATGGAGATTGTCTGCCCTGTTATCAAAGATATTTCCAGATACATTTTTCCAGAACTTTTATATTGTTGGACACTCCCACCACATGCACTGATATGTCCCTCCAGTGGGATGTCTTCTCCAAGACGTGGGAGAATTGATTGGTTTTATATAGGCTACACATCTAGGAATTAAGTACCAGCTATGCTCAATTTTAAGGGCTCTTTCTCTGGGCGTTGCCAATATGGATTTGTATGGTGATTTGTCCACAGTCTGTCCCAAGCCTCTTCTTCAATTTCTAAATCACAATTCAGCTCCCACCACCTCCTCAAATTTTGCTGAGGACAAAACTGAACCTCTACATTAGATATATAGAAGCTAAGGTAAAGGTAAAGGGACCCCTGACCATTAGGTCCAGTCGTGGACGACTCTGGGGTTGCAGCGCTCATCTTGCTTTATTGGCCGAGGGAGCCGGCTTACAGCTTCCGGGTCATGTGGCCAGCATGACTAAGCTGCTTCTGGCGAACCAGAGCAGCACATGGAAACGCCGTCTACCTTCTCGCCAGAGTGGTACCTATTTATCTACTTGGACTTCGTGCTTTCCTAGCTCCTGCTAGGTTGGCAGGAGCAGGGACCGAGCAATGGGAGCTCACCCCGCCGCAGGGATTCGAACCACCAACCTTCTGATCGGCAAGCCCTAGGCTCTGTGGTTTAACCCACAGCGCTTACCGCATTGTTCTTAATCCTTTTATTATCTTTTCTTCCAGTATTAGTTTTTCATATTTCATTAATTGTATCAGAATTTGTCTGGGAATTTGTTTTAAAAGACATTAAGTGGTAAGCTAACAGCCATGATATCTGAACATTTCCCAATTGTATTTGCATTTCATTAATCTTTAAAGTAATACAGTTGTGTGTGTTTTTCTGCTCCCCTCTCCTCACCATTGCAGCGCGCACCATGGATTTCTGTCACCACCCATTACAATTTGGGCCACAGCTGAACTGTCTCTTTCAACACCTTGCTGGCACTGAATGTCATGCTGAAAACATTTTGGTTAAACCATGAACTTGAACCTCAGATTGAAAACCTCCTTCCCCATTCAGCATGGACCTGCCCTTCCCTCCCACCCTCTTTTGGTCAAACTTTCTTGAACTTTGGGATTCCCCAAGGAGAAAAGAGTTAAAAGAAGAAACTGAGATAAAAAGCATACAGTGGTATCTCGGGTTAAGAACTTAATTCGTTCCGGAGGTCCGTTCTTAACCGGAAACCATTCTTAACCTGAGGTACCACTTTAGCTAATGGGGCCTCCTGCTGCAGCCGTGCCGCTGCCACACGATTTCTGTTCTCATTCTGTGGTAAAGTTCTTAACCTGAGGTACTATTTCTGGGTTAGCAGAGTCTTTAACCTGAAGCGTCTGTAACCCGAGGTACCACTGTATTAATAAATCTTTATTTCTTAGAAACTGGTAGGAATCCAGAATGCTGAAGTTGCACCTTCTCAAGCTCTCTTTCATCAACTTAGAGAGCCAAGAGTTTGAACAAAACGTGGTTTTTAAATATATAAATTAAGATGAATAAATTAACATATATAAATAGGGGCATGGGACTGGATTAGTCCTGTAGCCACAGGCTGGAGATCAACACGGTGGTTTTGCAAAGCTGCTTGGAAACAGATGGTTGTTTTATTTTGTTTTGTTTTGTAAAATCAATAAAACAAAATATAAAAATGCTACAAATCCCTTTTTCCGTGTTAGTGAACCAAAAAAATGAATGGAAGATAAAAAGGTTAAAACAGAATTTTTTTGAGCTCGCTAAAAAACGAAGGGGCCGGAATTTGAGAGGACTGGGGGAAGCCCAGCGATGCACCAAAGGGGTTGCTGAGGTTCAGAAGTGCCTTTTCCTAACAGTCTCTTCATTTCGTGTCAGGCAATGTGGTGGAGGTTGAGCTGGTGGGATTTTTAATTCCATCAAGGTATTCCATAAGATCCTTGGCCCACTGGGCATTTGGGTCAGCACAGCTTGATAGTCCACTGTTGAATATAAACCTGTCATGAAAAGAAACAGACATTCACCATGTGGCACTGAATGTGTCCTTTTCATTCTCCTTTAACCTGGCAGCCTCACTTCTTTTGGGTCAAGAGAAACAGGTGGGCAGTTCATCTCCTACATCAGGCCCAGCCTGTGCTAGGGTGTAGAGATGAGGCAGAAATTGGTTCTGCTTGTACTTTTAAAGTGGGCACTGAAATTCCAGCTTCCCAAACCAATACGTTCATCAGAACACAACTTGTCTTCATGAGTCACACTTCCCTGAATTTTGCAGCACAAAATTGCAATGTATATTTTACACACACACACACACACACACACACACACAAACATATAGAATAATATATAAGTATGCAATTCATTAGGAGGAAATTCCTTACAAAAATGCAAAATTTGAGGAAAACACGCACTCGAATGTTTACAAGATTCCATTCAGACTTTAAAAAATATAAATAAATGCAAAACTGAGAGAAGCCAAAATTGTCAGATTTATCCACAGCTAGTGGGAAGTTGTAGCCAGTCTCTGCTGTGAGGTGACAATTTATCCATTTCGTCATAATTTTCTCCATCTCTCTGCTGCCTCCTCTTATCGTATTTTCCCTCATACTCAACTGGGCCCTTGCCTTTTGCCCAGAACCCAAAACCTACACAACAGAAGGCAGATTACATCTGCTGATGGCATGAAAATCATCCTTCACAGTATTCTTTGGGAATATCTTCTTGGAATGCTTCATTCAGCAGGGAGATGTATTCACCCCAGCTATAAGAGGTGGCGGGGAAAACCGTATTGTCATTCATATACAAAATTCATAAAAAGAAGTGGAAGTAAAGAACATACAGAACCCAGTTGAGATTAGAAACTGTTTCCAGAGGTATTTTAAACAACTATATACACAAGGGCCACAGAAAGAAATTGATGTAGACCGATTTTTGAAAATAAATGGATTACAAAAAATCTCTCAAGAAAATAAATTAATGCTGAACTATAAAATAACTGAACAGGAGGTAGAAGGTGCCATTCAGAATATGCAACTAGGTAAATCTCCAGGACCGGATGGACTGACTTCTAGATACTACAGATCTTTAAGAGAATGGTTAGTACAACCTTTAAAGGAAGTCTGTAATGAAATAATGGATGGGAAAAGGGCACCAGAGTCGTGGAAAGAAGCATATATTACACTTATACAGAAAACAGAGACTGAAAAGACGCAGCTTAAGAACTACCGCCCCATATCACTGCTTAATGTGGATTATAAAATCTTTGCAGACATTTTGGCTAAAAGACTAAAAAAAGTGTTAATGGAAGAGATTCATAAAGATCAAGCAGGCTTTCTCCCGGTTAGACACTTGTCTGATAATATGAGAAACTTAATCAATGTTTTAGAAAAATTACAAGGGAATATTAATACCAAGGCAGTTTTGATATTTGTGGATGCGGAGAAAGCTTTTGACAACATTTCTTGGAGTTTTATGAAGAAGAATCTACAGGGGATGGGGGTAGGTCAAGGCTCTGGAAATGGTATAAGTCCAATTTATTCAGAACAAAAGGCTAAATTAATTGTTAATAACGTGGTGACGGAGGAATTTAAGATAGAAAAAGGGACACGACAAGGTTGCCCAATCTCCCCACTGCTTTTTATATCGGTCCTGGAGGTCCTGTTGAATATGATTAGAAGGGACCAATTGGTTAAAGGTATACAAGTCGGAGCTAAACAGTACAAATTGAGAGCATTTGCAGATGACTTAGTATTGACTTCACAGGAGCCAGAATCTAGTACCAAAAGAGTTTTGGAACTGATTCAAGAATTTGGTCAGGTTGTAGGATTTAAATTAAATAAGTTAAAAACAAAGGTCTTAGAGAAAAATTTAACAGAGATTGAGAGAGAGAGGTTTCAGAATGAGACAGGTTTAACAGTGGTTAAGAAAGTGAAATACCTGGGGATTAACATAACAGCTAAAAATGGGAATTTATTTAAAGACAATTATGAAAAATGCTGGACTGAAGTGAAAAAAGATCTAGAAATCTGGTCAAATTTGAAGCTTTCACTGCTAGGCCGTATCGCTGCGATAAAAATGAATGTATTGCCTAGAATGTTATTTCTGTTTCAAACATTGCAAATTTTGGATAAAATGGATTGCTTCAAGAAGTGGCAGAGAGATATTTCTAGATTTGTCTGGCAGGGCAAGAAGCCTAGAATAAAATTTAAAATACTAACGGATGCAAAGGAAAGAGGTGGATTTGCCCTGCCAGACCTTAAACTTTATTATGAATCAGTAGCTTTTTGCTGGCTGAAAGAATGGCTGCTTCTTGAAAACACAGACATTTTGGATTTAGAAGGCTTTAATAATGTATTTGGATGGCATGCATATCTATGGTATGATAAGGTCAAAGCACATAAAGCATTTAAAAATCATATTGTCAGGAAAGCATTGTTTAATGTCTGGATAAGATACAAGGACTTACTTGAAAATAAAACCCCAAGGTGGTTGTCACCGATGGAAGCGAAGGCTCAGAAAAAGCTCAATATGGAGGCAAAATGGCCAAAATATTGGGAAATTTTGAAACAAGAGGGAGACAGATTGAAATTGCAGAGTTTTGAAAAAATAAAAAATAAAGTGCAAGATTGGCTTCATTATTATCAGATAATGGAGGCATATAATTTGGACAAGAAAATTGGCTTCCAGGTGGAAAAATCAAAATTGGAAACAGAACTGTTAGAACCCAAAACCAAGATTTTGTCAAAGATGTATAACTTGCTGTTGAAATGGAATACTCAGGATGAAATGGTGAAATCTGCTATGATTAAATGGGCACAAGATGTTGGACATAACATAATGATGGCTGACTGGGAACAGTTATGGACCACAGGTATGAAGTTTACGGCATGTAATGCCTTAAGAGAGAATATTATGAAAATGATATACAGGTGGTACATGACACCAGTCAAGCTTGCAAAAATCTATCATTTGCCCGATAATAAATGTTGGAAATGTAAAGAAACTGAAGGTACATTCTTTCACCTTTGGTGGACGTGCCCAAGGATTAAGGCTTTCTGGGAGATGATCTATAATGAAATGAAAAAGGTATTTAAATATACCTTTCTGAAGAAACCAGAGGCCTTTCTCCTGGGTATGGTTGGCCAATTGGTGCCAAAGAAGGATAGAACTTTCTTTATGTATGCTACAACAGCAGCAAGAATACTTATTGCAAAGTACTGGAAGACACAAGATCTACCCACCCTGGAAGAATGGCAGATGAAGGTGATGGACTACATGGAACTGGCGGAAATGACTGGCAGAATCCGAGACCAGGGAGAAGAGTCGGTGGAAGAAGATTGGAAGAAATTTAAAGACTATTTACAGAAATACTGCAAAATTAATGACTGTTAGAATGATGTCAGAATGAAGTTAAGTTGTTTTAGCAGCAATGTTACAAAGGAGTATGTAAAAATGGATTGTTAACAGGTGAGAATCTAAAGTTACAATATATTAAGTTAAAGGATTAGGATAAAAACAAAGAGGGAAAGGATTAGCTGAATTAACTAACTGAACTGGAATACAAAAAAAGGAGATGTGAGGAGGTCAGGGAAACAAGTAAATGAAAGACAAGACATGGAAAGATTGATTTGTTTTTAAGTGTTTTTATTTTTCTGTATTTTGTATTGTTTCTTTTTTCTCTCTCTCTTTTTCTTATTTTTGTAACCTTTTTTGAAACTTTAATAAATATCCTTTAAAAAAAATTCATAAAAAGAAATAAATGGGTATCACAAGAGACAACATCATCCGCTTGACTGGAGGGTTACCCCCTCTTATCTTTACACTGAGGCCCTTGCATTTGAAAACAGGAGTGGAGAACATCAGGCCTGGGGTCTGAATGTGGCTCCTCAGGACTATCTATCTGGTCCTCAGGCACCCTCCCCAGACCATACCCTTCTCCTCTTTAGAGATCCTGCTCTCCACCTTCAGGACTGAAGTCACCAAGTTGGGGGGGGGGAGAGATAAGAAACATTCAGAGTTTCCATTTCCAGAATTGAGGAGTGGATGTCAGGGGGGCAAATCAGTCCATGGTTAGCAGAAAGAGGAAGTTGGGTGCAATCAAGAGATGCACAGACTGAAGGAGGCTGGTGGAGAATGAGGCAAATTTCACAGGAAGGACCTTTCATGAGAAGGAGGGCTGTTTCTACACACACTGACGTCCTACAATACAGAGGCAGGATGCCATGGAAAGGGTGCATCACTTAGGGCTTTTGAGTTCATGAAAAGGTAATGGGGATGGAGGGGCTCCCCTACGCAGAAAGGTTGCAGCATTCTTGTTCTTTTAATTTAGAAAAAAGATGAGGAAGAGATGTCATGATAGATGTGTATAAACTGATGCAGGGGAAGAAGAGAACATTTCCCTTCCACTCTAGAACTAGAACTAGACTAGAACTGGTTGAAATCCAACGATACTGAGTGTTGGACAATTTGCACAGATACTTGGAAGTACTTCTCCACACAGGACATAGTTCAGCTACGGAACTCACTTCTGCAGGAACTCACTTTCATTAAGTTATAGAATTGCAGAGTTGCGAGGAACGCAAAGGGTCATCTACTTCAAACTTCTGCAATGCAGGAATCACAGTGGAATAATCCTTTCCATGCACAAACTGTTGCCTCCTTATGATCATCCATTACCTTTTCGTGAACTCAAAAGCCCCCAGTGATGCACCCTTTCCATGGCATCCTGTCTCTGTATCGTAGGACGTCAGTGTGTGTAGAAACTGCCCTTCTCATGAAAGGTTCTTCCTGTGAAATTTGCCTCATTCTCCATCAGCCTCCATTATCATTTAGCTTGCCCTTTTCTCAACCTTTTCCAAATCCACAGTAATAATAATAATAATAATAATAATAATAATAATAGTAAAATTTATACCCCGCCCATCTGGCTGGGTTTCCCCAGCCACTCTGGGCGGCTTCCAACAGAACATTAAAATGCAATAACCTATTAAGCATTAAAAGCTTCCCTAAACATGGCTGCCTTCAGATGTCTTCTAAAAGTTTGGTAGTTATTTTTCTCTTTGACATCTGGTGGGAGGGTGTGCCACAGGGCGGGTGCCACTACCGAGAAGGCCCTCTGCCTGGTTCCCTGTAACTTGGCTTCTCATAGCGAGGGAACCGCCAGAAGGCCCTCGGTGCTGGACCTCAGTGTCCGGGCAGAACGATGGAGGTGGAGATGCTCCTTCAGGTATACTGGACCGAGGCCGTTTAGAGCTTTAAAGGTCAGCATCAACACTTTGAATTGTGCTCGGAAACGTACTGGGAGCCAGTGTAGGTCTTTCAAGACCAGTGTTATATGGTCTCAGCGGCCGCTTCCAGTCACCAGTCTAGCTGCCGCATACTGCATTAGTTGTAGTTTCTGGGTCACCTTCAAAGGTAGCCGCACATAGAGCGCATTGCAGTAGTCCAAGGGAGAGATAACTAGAGCATGCACCACTCTGCTGAGACAATCTACGGACATGTAGGGTCTCAGCCTGCGTACCAGATGGAGCTGATAAACAGCTGCCCTGAACACAGAATTGACCTGCGCCTCCATGGACAGCTGTGAGTCCAGAATGACTCCCAGGCTGCGCACCTGGTCCTTCAGGGGCACAGTTACCCCATTCAGGACCGGGGAGTCCACCACACCCGCCCGCCTCCTGTCCCCCAAAAATAGTACTTCTGTCTTGTCAGGATTCAACCTCAATCTGTTAGCCGCCATCCATCCTCCAACCGCCTCCAGACACTCACACACGACAAAACAACTTTACATAAAAAAACCACAATATAAAATATGTGGAAAACTTAAAATCAGAAACCAGTTAATAATAATAATATAATAATAAATTTTATTTATATCCCGCCCTCCCCAGCCAAAGCTGGGCTCAGAGCGGCTAGCATCAAATGTATAATACATTAACATAAAATCAGACAATCAATTAAAATACATCCTCAAATCAGATCAGGATCAGAATAAAATCCAATCGGATGGCAGCCCGCAGATTAGGGTTGGGGACCTTAAAAGCTCACCAGGCCCAACTGTTTGTGCTGAACTTATATGGGCCTGCGAGAAAAATTGGGAGGCCACTTTCATGCAAGTTCTTATGAAAGGGAAGAGGGAGTGAACCCCGACCAAAGGCCTGGCAGAACAGCTCCGTCTTGCAGGCCCTGCGGAAAGATGTCAGGTCCCGCAGGGCCCTAGTCTCTTGTGACAGAGCGTTTCACCAGATTGGAGCCACAGCCGAAAAAGCCCTGGCTCTAGTTGAGGCCAGCCTAACCTCTCTGTGGCCTGGGACCTTCAAGATGTTTTTATTTGAAGACCGTAAGTTCCTCTGTGGGACATACCACGAGAGGCGGTCCCGTAGGTACGAGGGTCCTAGGCCGTATAGGGCTTTAAAGGTTAAAACCAGCACCTTAAACCTGATCCTGTACCCCACCAGGAGCCAGTGCAGCGGGTATAGCACCGGGTGAATGTGATCTCGCAGCGAGGACCCCGTAAGGAGTCTCGCCGCGGCATTCTGCACACGCTGGAGTTTCTGGGTCAGTCTCAAGGGCAGCCCCACGTAGAGCGAGTTACAATAATCCAGTCTGGAGGTGACCATCGCGTGGATCACAGTGGCTAGGTCAGGGCGAGAGAGGTAAGGAGCCAACTGCTTAGCTTGGCGGAGATGAAAAAATGCCGCCTTTGTTGTAGCTGCAATCTGTGCCTCCATGGAAGGAGGTGTTGAAGATTACACCCAAACTCTTAACGGACGGTGCTGGCACTAATTGCACCCCTGCAAGAGATGGGAGTTGCCCCCCCAATCCCATATCGTCCCTTCCCAGCCAAAGGACCTCTGTCTTCAAAGGATTTAACTTCAACCGGCTCCCACATAACCATCCAGCCACAGCTTCCAAACATCTGATCAGTGTGTCTGGGGCCGAGTCAGGATGGCCATCCATCAACAGATAGAGTTGGGTGTCATCAGCACACTAATGGCAGCCCATCCCAAAACTCTGGACAAGCTGGGTGAGGGGGCGCATAAAGATGTTGAAAAGCATCGGGGAGAGTATTGCACCCTGAGGCACTCCACACACCAAGGAGTGGCGCGATGACAGTTCCCCCCAAGCGCCACCCTCTGTCCCCAACCAGAGAAAAACAAGCGCAGCCATTGAAGGACTGTGCCCTGGATTCCCACGTTGGCAAGGCGGTGGTCCAGGAGTTTGTGATCGACCATGTCGAAAGCTGCTGACAGATCTAGAAGAATCAGCAGTCCCGACCCGCCTCGATCCAGCTGACTACGGAGATCATCTGTTAGGGCAACCAGAGCCGTCTCGGTCCCATGACCAGCATTGTGGAACACCGTCTTTATAATTGCCCGTGTAAGTCTGGCAAAATAGACACATTTTTATCAAGCATTTAAAATATGGAAAAGAATAAGCCTGCTGGTTATTCCCTGGCAGAGGGTTCCACAGGACTAGGCTGATGACACTAAAAAAATGCACCAAAGAAACCACAAATGGATGTAGAAAACCAAACATAAGGCTGGAGAAACAAAAAACTGAGAGGAAACAAAACTGACAAATTAAGCCATCCATCGCTTTCAGTTTCAGTTCTATACTGCAAGAAACAGCTGCGTTGATGTCTTGCACTTCCATGGACAACTTGCTCTGATGTTCTCCTTCCTGGAACGGCCTTCCTCTGAGTCACAGAAATCCCTTTTCTGTATTGGCAGGACCTTTTCTTTCTTTTTTACATGTTTGCAAACTCAGTGTGTTTGTTGTTGTTTTAAAAAGAATTAAATAAGTTCAGCAAACTCCTGTCTTTATGATTCTCTGTCATTCCTGAGTTGACACCTCCTACCCCCCAATCACATCCACTCTAAAATCCTGAATTGCAGTGGATGGCTCCTAAACTCACACTTGCACAGATCAGCATCTCCCTGATCACCTGTTTGGAACCTTCTGCTTCCATTGTTTTCAATTCTTGAACTCTCATTTTGGCCTGGGGGTGGGGATGGACATGGAAACTCAGCACTGGGCTCTGAGATCTTCAGGGGATCCCCTTTTCTCAACCTCATCACCCTCACAGGCATGCTTGGTGGGAACATGGGAGAGGGCCTTCTTTGGAATGCCCACCGTAGAGAAGGTCCTATTGGTGACCAGAAATAAAAAGATATTTTGCATCACTAACAATTAGAACTTATAGGAATGGGGAGGGAAAGGGAAATTGAAAGGGGAAAAATATGTACTTCACACATGCTAGACTGAGCTGTAAACTATGGGTACTGTTCTACCATATGCCTCATTATCTGTATAATCAATACATTCCCAACAGACTGCATCAACATTGTTTCTTTTGGCCTCTTGCTACTTTTAATTTTTGTGTCAGTTTCTTCCAGTATTGCTCTTTGCTAAATTGCATTATACTATTGGTCCAGAGCTAATAACTGTAATGTTTCCATGTCCTGGCAATAGTTGTTCTTGCAGCGGTTAATAGATGTGTTGTGAGTTATTTGTTTCTAATTTGCCTCATATCATGACTATACAAGTTAGGTGGAGCCAGTCCTAGGGTTATGGAGACTGTCTGCCCAGTAATCGTAGATATTTCTGTAAATACATTTTCCCAGAACTTTTGTATTGTTGGGCCTTCCCACCACATGTGTTGGTATGTCCCTAGAGTGGTACATCCTATCCAAGACATGGGAGACCTGATTGGTTTTATATAGTCTAGGTGCTAAGTACCAGCCATGCACAATTTTAAGGGCTCTTTCTCTGGGCATTGTCAATTTGGGTTTATATGGCGGTTTTGTGACAAAGGTTTTGTCCCCAATCTGTTCCAAATCTCTTCTTCAATTTCTGAATCACAATTCTGTTCCCACCACCTTCTCAAATTTTGCTGAGGACCGAACAGTACCTTTATAATAGATCTATAGAAAGATGAGATTAAACCTTTTATATTTTCTTCCACTGTAATTTTTTTAATATGCCCTTAATTGTATCATAATTTGTCTGGGAATTTGTTTTGAAAGTGTCAGGGAACTGCCATCGGAAGGAAGGGAGGTGAAAGGGCTCACACAGGTTGGGAGAGACTCAGCAGCTGAAGAGGGAACCAGTAGGGGGAGAGGAGCTGAGCTGAGGGAAAGTGAGCTGGAGGGATGGCTCAGAGACACTTCCAGCGAAAACAGTGGGGAGGTTTCAGGACCTCCTGTAGGGACACCCACTCCTCGCCGGAAACTGACACGCAGAGAGTCCAGAAGACGTGTTTCCGTTAAGGAGCTTTTATGTTGGAAGCGATTCCGAAAGCAACCACTGTCGGAATCTGCTAGTGACTAGAGGAGCCATGTCTGAGGGCTCCGTCACAGACAGAGGTTTGTGGACTTGAACAAACTCTGAGGGGATACGATTTTACGCACAAGCAGCTCATCATCCCATCACAGCATTCCGACAGTCTTTGAAAGCAGCTTGTGCAGAAGAAGGCATCATGAGCAACCCAGCCGGAACCGGAGAAGCAGGAGCTGGAGCGGGTCCAAGCCTGGAAGAAAGGTACCGGGTGTTGGAGGTCCAGCTAGCGATGCAGACGGCGAGGCTTGAGGAGAGGAGGGCTCAGGATGCAGACAAAAGGGAAAGCCACCCAGCTCGCCAGAAAGGTACCAGGATTGGTGCAGAAGTTTGGGGGGGAGCCCAAAGACTATCATGGCTTTCGGACAGAGATGCAATATGCCCTCAATCTGCAGTTTGATGAATTCCCTGACGAGGAATCACGAGTGGCTTTCGTGATTGAGCATCTTGAAAAGGGGGCGAGAGACTGGGTTAGACCCCTGATGGCAGCGAATAGTGACGTCCTAAAGGACACAATGAAGTTCTTTCGCGCCATGGATCTGATGTTTTCCAGCGATATTGAACAGGGAGTGGTGCGCAGACAATTAATGGCTTGCAAACAGGGGAGCCGATCTGTCCGTGAGTACTGGACTGAGTTCACCATGCTGGTTCACAGATTGGGGTGGGACTTATCGGCGGAACCCATTCAAATGCTCTTTGAAGAAGGGCTTTCTTCGGCTGTGAAAGACGAACTTTCCCGGGCGCCCAGGGCGGAGTCTATGGACCAGCTGACCAAATCAGCGCTGACCATAGGAGCGCGCCAGGAGGCGAGAGCATTGGAGAGGCGGGAAGGGAAGGGGAACGTTGGAAGGAGTTCCGCATTCCAGACATTCCAGAGCCAACTTTCCCGCCGGCAGAGCCGATGGAAATCGGAACAGCGCGCGCGCATGCAGTTTCAAAGCCCAGTGAGGGGGAAAGAAGGAGGAAAAGGCGCCCGGAAATGCTATCTCTGCCAACAGCCAGGTCACTTTGCCAGAGTCTGCCCCCAGAGGAAGGAATGGCAAGGGATGGTAGGAGCTGTGGAGGGAAGAGAGGAAGAAATACCGGAGCAAGTAAAGCCAACGCCTGGCTGCCACTGTCGGGGCACAGCAGCCAGGCCAAAGAGCAGTGAGAGTGCCCACGCCAGAACCTCCTAAACCCGCCCTAGTGATAGAAGTGACGCTAGAGCTGCCAAACGGACACCCTCTAAAGATAAAGGCGCTGTTGGACTCAGGCAGCTCCTGCAATTTCATGAGCAAAGAGTTTGCAGCTGAACACCAGATACAGACGATCCCTTTAAGCAAACCCCTGCAGGTGACCACGATCGATGGCAGGGAGTTGTTGGGAGGAGAAGTCAGCTTGCAGACCGTCCCAATGATAATGAAGGTAGCCAGGCACACCGAACTGATAGCGTTTAATGTGGCCACCTTGGGAGGAGCTCCCATTATATTGGGGATGAGCTGGCTAGCGTTACATGATCCGCTGGTGGGCTGGCATCAGAGAGTGGTTTCTTTTGGTTCAGCACATTGCTTAGAACACTGCAAAGAGGGAAAGGGTTTGGCAGGGGCCCAAGCCACCCTAGCAGGGACTGAAGTAACGGAGAACGTGAAGGTACCACGACAATATGCAGATCTCCGTGACGTCTTCAGCGAAAGGAAGCTGACCAACTACCCCGCATAGACCCTTTGACTGTCAAATCAATTTACTCCCTGGGGCACAGCTCCCTGTAGGCAAGCTGTACGCCATGTCAGACAGAGAGATGCAGGAGCTAAGAGAGTTCATTGACAAGAACCTGAAGAGAGGGTTCATCAGAGAGTCCAGGGCGGTGGGGGGCAGCCCAGTGTTTTTTGTGGATTAAAAAAACACGAACAAGCCGAGGCTGGTGTGTGACTTCAGGGCCTTAAATGCAGTGTCAGAACCAGTGGCCTTCCCTATGCCCAGGATTGACGACATTTTGACAAGGGTGCGGAAGGGAAAGATTTTCACAAAGCTGGACCTAAGGGGGGCGTACAACCTGATACGAATAAGGAAGGGTGATGAATGGAAAACCACCATGTTCACCCCTTTAGGGGCATTTGAATATTTGGTTATGCCCTTCGGCCTCCAAGCGGGCTCCGCATGCTTTCAATCGTTTATGAACCACGTCCTGGGGCCTTTGCTTTACAAGAATTGTGTGGCTTTCTTAGACGACGTGTTGGTGTATTCTGAGAATGAGGAGCAGCATGTGAGAGACGTCAGAGAAGTGTTGAGCAGGCTGCAAGCCAACCAGCTGTGGGTGAAACTGGAGAAGTGTCAGTTTCATACCAAGGAGGTGGAATTCCTGGGGTATCGCCTGTCAGACAAGGGATTGGCCATGGATCCCGGCAAGGTCCAGGCGGTGCTGGAATGGAAAACACCCAAAACAAGGAAGGATGTGCAGAGGTTCCTAGGATTTGGGAACTTCTATCGTAAGTTCATCCGAAACTTTGCCCACCTGACGGCGCCCATTACGGACTGTCTCAGCAGTAAGAAGAAGTTCGTTTGGACTGAGGAGGCGGAGCGAGCATTTGAGGAACTAAAAAGGGCCTTCGCCTCGGAACAACAACTCCTGCATGTGGATTTACAAAAACCGATGAGAGTGGAAACTGACGCATCAGACAGAGCGATTGGGGCGGTGCTTCTGCAGCCAGGGAAGGAGGAGTCAGAGTGGAGACCGTGTGCCTTTTTTCGCGAAAGCTGAACAAATCCGAGAGGAACTACACGGTGTATGACCGAGAACTACTAGCCATTCATGAGGCGTTCCGGAGATGGAGGCACCTGCTAATTGGCGCACAACATAAGGTGCAAGTGTGCACTGACCACAAGAACCTAGAGTATTGGAGGACGGCACGAGTGCTCAACCAACGGCAAGTGAGATGGGCCCAGGAGTTCTCCAAATTTAACTTTGAGATTTGTTACGTGCCAGGCCCAGAGAACATTAGGGCGGACGCTCTCTCACGCAAACCTGAATATTTGGAGGGGAGGGAGCACCCGAAGAGAGACATGTCATTCCAGAGGACCGCTGGGTGTGTGGGGCGGCATTGGTGGGACAAAGAGAACTGGTAGAGGAAACAGAGAATGATGAATACGCCCAGAATAAGCTCAGAGGTCTTAGGGGTGAGGGAGAGGAACCAGGGGTTTCGAGGAAAGAAATGGAGCTTTGTATTACAAAGGGGCACTGTATATCCCTGAAGGAGACTTAAGGGGAGGGTACTCAAGCAGTTGCACGACAGCCCTACGGCGGGGCATTTTGGACAACACAAAACCATGTGGTTGGTCACCAGGGAATTTTGGTGGCCCAAGGTGAGGGAAGATGTACGTGAGTATGTAAGAGGGTGCGAGCAATGCCAGCGAGCCAAAGGGGAAAGGCGGGCGCCGGCGGGGCTCTTAGAACCCTTACCAACCCCAGAACGACCTTGGGAGGCAGTGTCGATAGATTTTATGACTGATCTGCCGAAGTCCAAAGGGAAAACAGCCATCATGGTGGTGGTGGACCTACTAACAAAGATGTGCCACTTTGTAGCTTGCTCGCATGCAGTCACGGCGGAAGAGACAGCGAAGTTATTTGTAGAACACATTTTTAGGTTGCACGGGGTGCCATTGAGGGTGGTCTCAGACCGAGGAAAACAATTTACTTCCAGGTTCTGGAGGAAGCTCATGAGCTTACTGCAGGTGGAGGTCAATTTTCGACTGCCCGGCACCCTGAAACCAACGGGCAGGCGGAAAGAGCAAACGGTGTCCTCCAGCAATACCTGAGGTGTTATGTCAATGACAGAGAGAATGACTGGGTAGAAAAGTTGGCGCTGGCGGAATTTGCCTACAACAATGCCGAGAATGTGTCCACAGGGATGAGCCCCTTCTTGGCTAATTATGGGTGTCATCCCAGGGCTTTCCCAGGGGAGATGGGGAGAGATGGAGCGTCCCGGCAGCCGAGCATTTTGTAGAAGAAATGGAAGCAATCCATTGTCAGCTCCAACTCAACTTAGAAAGGGCGAAGGAAGAATACAAGAGGCAAGCAGACAAGAACCGAAGGGAAGGTGAAACCATAAGGGTGGGAGATAGGGTGTGGCTGTCAACCCAAGGGTTGCCGTTCAAAGGAGGTTGTAAGAAATTAAGACCCAGGAGGTTGGGTCCCTTTGAGGTCATTCAACAGGTCAACCCAGTGGCTTTCAGGCTCCGGTTACCCAACCACATGAAACTGCACCCAGTATTTCACAGGTCGTTACTGTCACCGTACGAAGGGGACGAGAAGGGATGGCCACTCGGGGACCGGTCATAGAAGAAAGAGAATGCAGCAGCCATGTGGCAGAAATCCTCGACGCCAGGTGGAAGGGGAATCAGGTGGAGTATTTGGTAGCGTGGGAAGGAGAACCGGAGTCAGAAAACACTTGGGTAATGGCCGAAGATATCAATGACGAGGTATTGATAGAAACGTTCCATCAAAGGTTCCCAAGGAAACCTCAGCCTGTGGAGAGGTTCCGGAGGGAATACTTTGGGACCACTGATGAGGAGGAGGAGTAGGAAGGCTTCCCGGACTCGGAAGGGGAAGGGGAGATGGACTCTGAGGAGGAGGAGTACTTCGAGACCAGGAACCGCAACAGGTGGAGAGAAGTGTTCGAGACATCGGAAGATGAAGGAAGTTCATTCCGGGGTTTTGCCTCCTCACCGCCCGTAGAGGAGGGTGCGAGAGGGGGTGAAGGGGGCCCTGGAGGGGAGGTGGATGTCAGGGAACTGCCATCGGAAGGAAGGGAGGTGAAAGGGCTCACACAGGTTGGGAGAGACTCAGCAGCTGAAGAGGAACCAGTAGGGGAGAGGAGCTGAGCTGAGGGAAAGTGAGCTGGAGGGATGGCTCAGAGACCCTTCCAGCAAAAACAGTGGGGAGCTTTCAGGACCTCCTGTAGGGACCCACTCC
>CANTUW010000287.1:0-16714 GCA_947686815.1 Podarcis lilfordi
CAACAGTCATCAAATCCACCTTCTCATGTAGCTGTTCCAGTAAAGCACTTGTCTTGCAAAGAGCAAGCACTAACACTTGTTCTAGGCACATTCTTGTTCAAGGTCAAAGTCTGGTCCCACGATCTTTAATCTCTACAGCTGCAAAGCTCCCCAGATCGACTCTAATAACAGTTTCACAAGCTCCCTCTAGGGGAAACTATTTCTATTTGTATCCGTCTTTTTAAAAGCAGATCTAGCAACAAAGTTCATTTCCTTTTTCAGATATTTTGTTTCTTTTAAATGCAAGAGGGAACATTGGAATCAATATGTTTCTCTTTTTTAACTATCTGTCAAAAACATTTGTCCACAATCAATGAACTTCCCCAAAGCGTCTGTCCTGACACCCCGCTCCCAGGTTCAAGACAGTGGAAATTTATCTTTCTTTACTCTCTCTTCTGCAGCTTTAAACAGTCTAAAAAGATTCCCCCCTCTTCTCCTGCTTCCAAGGGGGGTTTAGTAATTTTAAATGATGGAAATTTAATCCTTTACAGACGACTTTCCAGACTCTAGCTTGCAATGTCTTTGCTTCAATCTATTTACAAAAGCGGAAGGCAGACTTCCTGTTTAGACCTTCCCGCTTCAGTGCCAAATTAAGAAATTTCATAGTCCAATTTTCCGTTCTACTCACAAGCAGTTGTTTAAAATCCAATTGTCCACAGGAAAAAGTCAGCGCTCTCCGGCAACAGCAATGCGGCTTCACTCCGTGAAAAAAGCAGTCGATTCGAAGCACTGCGCCATTCACCCCACGTCGCTCTGGATCCCCGAAACTGGGTTTTCCCACGAGTAGGGGAGGCGCGAAAGGTGCCAGCCGAATCCCACGTCCACAGGCTTCTCCCACCTGTGGTTTTTAATGGGTCTCCGCCTCGCCGCGGCGGTCCAGACCCTAATTCTCATGAAGTGGATTCCTCCCGATCAGAGGAAATCCGCCATTGCCAGAGGCGCTAACCCGGAAGCTTTTCAACATCTACATGCAGCCGCTGGGAGAGATCATCAGGGGATTTGGGCTGGGTGTTCATCAGTATGTGGATGATACCCAGCTCTACCTCTCTTTGAAATCAGAACCAGTGAAGGCGGTGAAGGTCCTGTGTGAGTGTCTGGAGGCACTTGGAGGATGGATGGCAGCTAACAGATTGAGGTTGAATCCTGACAAGACAGAAGTACTGTTTTGGGGGGACAGGAGGCGGGCAGGTGTGGAGGACTCCCTGGTCCTGAATGGGGTAACTGTGCCCCTGAAGGACCAGGTGCGCAGCCTGGGAGTCATTTTGGACTCACAGCTGTCCATGGAGGCACAGGCCAAATCTGTGTCCAGGGCAGCTGTTTACCAGCTCCATCTGGTACGCAGGCTGAGACCCTATCTGCCTGCAGACTGCCTCGCCAGAGTGGTGCATGCTCTGGTTATCTCCCGCTTGAACTACTGCAATGCGCTCTACGTGGGGCTACCTTTGAAGGTGACCCGGAAACTACAACTAGTCCAGAATGCGGCAGCTAGACTGGTGACTGGGAGCGGCCGCCGAGACCACATAACACCGGTCTTGAAAGACCTACATTGGCTCCCAGTATGTTTCCGAGCACATTTCAAAGTGTTGGTGCTGACCTTTAAAGCCCTAAACGGTCTCGGTCCAGTATATCTGAAGGAGCTTCTCCACCCACATCGTTCTACCTGGACACTGATGTCCAGCACTGAGGGCCTTCTGGTGGTTCCCTCACTGCAAGAAGCCAAGTTACAGGGTACCAGGCAAAGGGCCTTCTCAGCAGTGGCACCCTCCTTGTGGAACACCCTCCCACCAGATGTTAAAGAGAACAACCAGACTTTTAGAAGACATCTGAAGGCAGCCCTGTTTAGGGAAGCTTTTAATGTTTGATGCATTACAGTATTTTAATATTTTTTTGGAAGCCGCCCAGAGTGGCTGGGGAAGCCCAGCCAGATGGGCGGGGTATAAATAATATAATTATTATTATTATTATTATTATTATTATTATTATTACTAATGCGTCATCTTCCACAAGGGAAAGGCCTTTCTCTATCGTTGCAAACAAGTCTTTGCGTAGTCTTCTTTCCTCTTGGCGCTGTTTCTACTGCTGATGTGCTTCCACCAGAATGTCTCTTGTCCATCCCAGGGCCACCCCAGTGGCTTTCTGGATCAGCCTCTTGGTCTGAGTCTGTATATCTGTCAGGGTCTGGAAGGATGCTTGGAAAAAATTCATCACCATTTTCACTGCGACCCAGAAAGGCGACACATTCCTCTTCCATTTTTGCATTTTTCTTTCTGGCTTCTCTTGCTGCCTTTTCTTTCTGAATATAGGAATTCTTCCTATATTCTTCTTTGTCAAATTTGTCCTCTTCTGGAAGCCGCTATTTTGCTTTGTTGAGACTGATTCCATCACTGTCATCATCATCTTCTGCTTCGTCATGGACAGATTTTTGTGTGGGTGGCCACTGGTGAATTAACTCCCCATGTTCAGTAAACACAATCCTTGTGTTTTCTTTACATTTTCTCTTCAATACTTTTCTTCTTCTTTTGTTTTAGTTATTTTCTTTTTCAGCTTTGAATTTGATGTACAGTCGGACCTTAGACCTTAATCTGTTTAAAACTTAATCTGTTTCAGGACCCTGTTAGACTCCAGGAAACGTTCAAAAGCCAAGGCACGGCCACTGATTGGCTGCAGGAGCTTCCTACATGCAATTGGAAGCAGCAGAAGCCATGTTGAAATTTCGGCTTCCGAAAAACATTCGCGAACAGGAACACCTGCTTCCGGGTTTGCAGCGATCGGGAGCCGATTTGGTTGCCTAGTAGGCCATTCAAGATACAGTGGTACCTCTGGTTACATACTTAATTCATTCCGGAGGTCCGTTCTTAACCTGAAACTGTTCTTAATCTGAGGTACCACTTTAGCTAATGGGGCCTCCAGCTGCTGCTGTGCCTCAGGTGTGTGATTTCTGTTCTCATTCTGAGGTAAAGTCCTTAATCCAAGGTACTACTTCCGGGTTAGCGGAGTCTGTAACCTGAAGTGTTTGTAACTCAAGGTACCACTCTTGGTATTACTCTTGGTGCTACTTTTTCTCCTGGTTCCAAGCCAAAGACATTCCACCATTTCACCATCAAAACATCAAGATCCTTAGTGTCATCGTCATCACAACTGGCCTCTTCAAAGAACTGCAGGCGTTCAGCTTCCGAACCCTTGACCGCTATGGGCTCCTCAGTCTCAGTCTCAGCCTGCGATGCATTGTCCTAGGTTTCATTTTTTTATTATTAATTTTTTATTAAGGTTTTAAACAAAGAAAAAAGAAAAACAACACACACAAAAAACAATACAGAACTTAACAATAAAAACATAAAACATAACAATTAAAAACAAACTCTCTTTTCCATTTCCAATTTTAAATTACTTATTTTCTGGACTTCCTCATACCTCCCTCTTTTGTATTCCAATCCACATTATTTGTCCAGCAGTTTCTTTTCCACTTTTTTATCCCAATCTTTAATTTAATAAAATGTTAAAATATATAACTTCAACCTTTTTAAACCTAATCCTTACTCTTAATGTCATATAGCTTTAAATTTTTCCCTTTTAATATCAAATTTCCATTTCTTTAGACATCTTTAATCTTAATCTTTAATCTTAATCTATCCTTAACTTTAACCTGTACAGCTGGAAACCACTTATTTTCAATCCAACATCCCTCTAACATTCCTTAATTTTGCAGTGTTTCTGAAGATAGTCTTTGAATTTCTTCCAGTCTTCCTCCATCGACTCTTCCCCTGGTCACGGATTCTGCCAGTCATTTCCGCCAATTCCATATAGTCCATAAGTTTCATCTGCCATTCCTCCAGCGTGGGAAGTTCTTGTGTCTTCCAATACTTTGCGATGAGTATTCTTGCTGCTGTTGTTGCATACATAAAGAAAGTTCTATCCTTTTTTAACACCATTTGGCCCACTATGCCCAGGAGAAAGGCCTCTGGTTTCTTGGGGAAGGTATACTTAAATACCTTTTTTAATTCATTATATATCATTTCCCAGAAAGCCTTAATCTTTGGGCACGTCCACCAAAGGTGAAAAAATGTACCTTCAGTTTCTTTACATTTCCAACATTTGTTATCGGGCAAGTGATAGATTTTCGCAAGCTTGACTGGGGTTATGTACCACCTGTATATCATTTTCATAATATTCTCTCTTAAGGCATTACATGCCGTAAATTTCATACCTGTGGTCCATAACTGTTCCCAGTCAGCAAACATGATATTATGTCCAATGTCCTGGCATTGTTCTAGGTTTCAATGCCTTTGCTGGAGATTTCCTATCATCTCAACACTGCTGTTTTACTAAAGAGTGCTCTGTAGAGGGGGACTTCCGGTGGAGCGCAATCCTGCTGCAAGCGGGGATTTTTCTGTGAGGAGAATCCCGTGCTATTTCAGATGAAAAGGGGTGCTACAGGGCACAGTAGCCCCCAAATTTAATCTCTGGGGGGATATCCAGAGTGACAGGTTCCCAGCAAAGCCAGGAGCAGCCCGCCCAGCTGTCAGGTAACTCCAAAAGGAGCAAAGAGAACGGCGGAGCGGGTCAGCGGGCTACGGGAAGACATTTTCTACATCCGAATAGCGAAGCCCCGAGCTTGCAAGAGAAGCACTCCATTCTCAAATAAAAGAAATTCGGACCAAATTGGATTATAATTCTATGGCAATAATTTAAGGAAGGATTCGAAGCACAGAGAGAAAAGTTTGGAGTTCAGTTGTCATCTGGAATCAGGACAGACGCAACGCAGCGCGCAGAGCTGGAAAGGAAAAGTGAGTTGCCGCTGGCGGTTATTGTTTCTTTTCTCTCCATGAACTTTACTAAAAAGTAACTTTTTAAGAAGTTACAAAGTATTAAGGGACTGTTAAAGCCAAAAGGGAGAACAGAAATTTAAGATTGAGGAAGTCTGAAGTCTTTGATGTAACGGAGGGAAACATAGAGGATTAAAGCTTTTTTTACTTTCACTTTTAAAAGAACAAAGAACTGCGAAACGGAAAAGGAGCTTCCGACTCCATTATTAATACCTTGTTGGAACGGCGGTTTGGTGGAAACAGCGGACAAAGGTTTTTTAGACTTTATTCTTTGAGTCTTTATTAACCAAAAAGGATTATAGCTGCCTCTGCCATTTAAGTACAGTATTATTTGCAATTGGGAACCCCCCTTTTTTTTGAATTGGGAACTTTTAAACTTTTAAACTGCATATATGACAGGGGGGATCTGTTACCCTAGTGGAAGGAATGAGATACTACAACTTATTTTTCTTGTTTTTCTTCTCGGCGAAGGGATATAATATTGAGAAGTGACTTGTGCCTCTTTAGTACTGGTAAATGATCTGTGCTTGTTTTCATTGCTTTCTTTTTCTCTTTTTTGGAATTTCGCCTCTGGAGTTTTGACATTTGGATACAATTTTGGGAAACGTTACCAATTGGATATACTTTTGGAAAAGGGTTTTTTGGGAAGATTTTTGGAAACTCCTTCTCCTTTGGGCCTACGTTAATATTTTTATTTCCTTCTTATTTAAATAATCTGGCTGAGTGGTGGACTAATTTAGATTTAAGCTACTCTCCCTTCCAGGAGGTACCTTTGGATTAATGTGGCAAGAAGTCTTGGCTCTTTGGAGGAATATCTGGAATATATTTGGAATATAAAAATTTTTGGATGGTTTTCAGGGAATCAACTTATTCGGAGGAATAGCCTAATTGTTTTTTGTTTTTTTTAAAATGATATTTATTGAAATTTCAAAAAATACAAAGCTTACACAAAAACAAAAAGTAAAAAATACAAAAGCTTACACACAAAAAATACAAAAAATAAAAATAGAAGATACAGAAGAAAAATAAAAGAAAACAGAACAAATTCATTATTTTCAGATCCTTAACTGTCATTACCTTCTTTCTTAGACCTCCTCCTCCTCCCTTCCTTTGTATTCTAGTTATTAATTATCCCAGCAAATCCTTTCCTTTCCATATTTTAAAAAAAATATAACATAAAAGGAATTCTCAATTAATTTAATCGTATCTTTCTATAATAAAATAAACCTTAAAGTTTAAAATTTAAGTCTTAACTTTACCAACTTCTTGTGTTCATAATGTTCTTTCATAATTCTTTATACATCTTTACTAAAGCCAGGTAATTTCTTCCAACATTTTTCTATCATTCATTTTTCTATCATTCTATCATTCATCAACTTTATAAAACATTCTATTAGTTAAAAAAAAGAGAAAAAAGCATATAAACAAGTCCAATCTTTATCCAACGTCCCTTCCTCCTGGTTCCGGGATTTGTCAGTCCTTATTCCTCAATCTAACCCGGTGACCTTATGTCCGAGGCCCTCAGGTCACTTCCATGGCCCTTCCGCGGCTTTTCTTCATATTTGTGGCTGTATTCACTTGCTCGTGATAACTCCAACTTAGTAGTGTTTTTAGCCCTTCTCATCAGATCAGACCCTTTTCCGTATTCATCGCTGCATTCCATGTAGTATTTAACAGCATGCTTCAAGGGCCCTCCGAAATTGTGGGCCCCCTCAATTCCAAACATATCGCAGCCTGTTACTGTATTTAAAAGTCCAGATATCCCGACATAGGGAGGTCAATCCAGCCCCCCATTTCCAAACCACACCGAACTTTCCCTTCCCAGATCTGGTTTTTTCCAAGTTCCTTTGTCAAATCCGAAGGATCAAACTCCTGTTGGGACTGTTCTGTCAAGACACACTCCTGATTTAATGCCACAAACCCCTGTTCTGTCAAAACACACTCCTGGTTTGAGTCCTGGATAGACTCCACATATATTCCCACAGTCTGGTCAAAACCTTCCACTGCCTGTCTAAGATTTCCAGTCGAATTGGCCATCCGGTTCACCTTATCATGTAATTCTTCCAGTAGAATATTTGTTTTATAAAGCAGGCACACCACAACTTCTGAAAACATTGTCACGCTTTCCCACGGTTATTTTGTAGCAACTGTCAAGTCCTTGGAATTAGTTACAGTTTCAAAGGCTCCCCCTAGGGGGAAGACTTATATTTGTTTTTGCTACATTTCCAAAATACTTGAAATACTTTGTCCATATATATTCCTTTAAAATGCGAAAGGGAACAGTAAAGTCACCAAGATTCTCTTCTTTTAGCTATCTGTCACACGCAGTTATCTTGATAATTCACGTCAGTCCTGACTTCCCTGCTCCAGGATCAGGACGAAAATAACTTCCTTTTACTACTTCAAATAGTCCAAAAAAAAAAAAAATTCCCAATTTAGAATGTTGGAATCCACTCTTTTAAAAGCGATTTTCAAAGCTCTAGTGTAAATTGCCTTTGCTTTGTTCTATTTACAAAAGAACGGAAGGGTGACTTCCTGTTTAGCCCTTCCCGCTCCGTACCAAATTCAATAATTTTTTTTCTTTTTTTTTTATAGTCCAATTCTGTCCTTTTCACAAATCTTCATTTAATGTCCCATTTGTTCAAATTCTAAGTACTCATGGGTATTTGTTTTAAAGTCTGAATTGTCCAGGAAAAAAGGCAGCGCTCTCCGGCAACAGCTACGCGGCTTCACTCCGCAAAAGAAGCAGACGACTCACAGCACAGCGCCACTTCCCCGCTCTGTTCTGGAGCCCGTTGCCGGGTTCCTTTGCAGATTGGGGGGGCGCAAACAGTGCCCGCCGAGTCCCAGGGTCACAGGCTTCACCCGCCTGTGATTTAAAGGGTCCCCGCTGCGCCGAAGCGGTATCAGACCAAATTTCTGTGGAGCAGATTCCCTCCGAATTAGAGGGAATCCGCCATTGCCGTTGGCGCCACCTCCGGAAGTCCGGAGGAATAGCCTAATTGGTGGCAAGAAGATTTGTTTTGTTTTGTTTCGATTTTTGCCTTGATCTCCTACTCCTCATCATCTCCCAAAGTTACAGTTGGGCTGAAAACTGATAAACCATATTTTATAATTATAAATTGGAAAATCAACAAAGTGTAAAAATTGGATTTAATTATTATTTGAGGACTGTTAGAACATTTAACAAAGATGACACACCAGCAAAAGAAAGGGGCAGATGGGGGGACACCAGAAGAGAGGAAAGGGTCTAAACAAGAAGCAGATTTTAAAGCAGAAATTTTGAGGATGTTTGCTGAAATAAAACAAAGTGAGAAGAACTTAGAATCAAAACTAGAATCAGTAGACAATAAGATTGGGAAAATGGATAAAAAAATTGATGAGACAGTAAATGAGCTTAAAGGACAAATAAAAGAGGTATCTAAGAGAACTCATTCATTAGAGGAGGGATTTAAGAAGATGAAACAAGAAATGAAGGAAGTGAGGCGAGAGGAAGAGAGGATCAGAGTGGAGATGTTGGAATTAAATAAATCACAAGAAGAAATTAAAGATGCGATTGCCATGAATGAATTGAGACAGAGGGAAATTAACCTGAGGTTGAGAGCCGTCCCGGAGATACAGAATGAAAATATTAAAGAGAGACTGATATCGGAATTAGCCCAATGGATGGAGTTACCAATAGAAGAGGTAGCTAAAACAGTACAAAATGTATTTAGAATGAGAGTAAGAATAACTAAAACAAGAAAATTTCCAGGAGATTGTTTAATCACTTTCAAGGATAGGGAAATGAGAAATTTGATATTACAGAAGAATAGAGAGAAAAGACTTTACATAGATGGAAGTTACATAATCATCTTTAAAGACATACCAATAAGACTATTGAAACGAAGAGACCCATACAAACCATTGGTGCAGGTTCTTAAGAAAAACAACATTGAATTCAAATGGGAATTTCCAGAGGGAATTTCTTTTTTTTACAAAAGTAAAAAGCGCAGATTGACGAGTTCAGAAGAAACAGGGAAGTTTCTGAGAAGGTATAAAGAACTAAAAGCAGAAGATGGAGAAGTTGAAGAAGACAAAGGAGCAGAAAAAGGAGCAGGTGCCAAGGAAGAATCAGAATCGGGGGAAGAAGAAGAAGAGAATGGAAAAAAGGCAGAAGAAGAAGAAGAAGAGGAAGAAGAAGAGACAAATAAAGTATAAAAGAGTAAAAAGTAAACCAAATTTATTTAATTGGAAATTACCATGGCACTAAAATTATGGAATTGGAATATTAATGGGATGAATGAGGGGAAAAAACGGAATAAAATCAAACAATTTTTAAAAAAGAAAAATCTGGACATTATATGTTTACAAGAGACACACGTCGCAAGGAAACACAGGAAAATTTTGATTAATAAAAGATTAGGAAATGAATTTGTATCTTCAGACAATGAGAAAAAAGAGGGGTAGTTCTATATATTAAAAGTAAAATTGAATCACAACAAATCTTCAAAGATGAAGAAGGAAGGATTATAGCTGTACGGATCAAATGGCAGGGCGAAAGTTTGATAATTGTCGGGATCTATGCACCTAATGGAAATAAGACTGATTTTTATAAAATTTTAGAAGAAAAACTATTTGAGTTTATGGATCAGAAAATTATAGTAATGGGAGACATGAATGGAGTGGTTTCAATGGAAATGGACAGACTAAGAGATGGATTAAGTAAAGAAGTAAAATTACCTAAGACCTTTTTTTCTATGGTTAAGAATTACAATTTGATCGATATTTGGAGACTCAGACATCCACTGGAGAAACAATTCACTTTTTTTTTTCTGAACTGAATCAGTCAATGTCAAGAATAGACCAAATATGGGTCTCGAATGAACTGACTCCAAGAATTTTACAAATTGAGATTCAACCAAAAATAATTTCGGATCACAATCCAATAAAAATGGAACTGAAAGGACTTGAGGAAAGAACTTTTAGATGGAGAATTAATGATTACCTCTTCGATGATCAAAAAATTATAGAAAAAGCACAAAAGAAATTAACTGAGTATTTTGGGGATAATAGTAATAAAGGTATGAAGATGAGCGTAGTATGGGACGCAAGCAAGGCAGTGATGAGAGGTTTTTTTATTCAACAGAATTCATTGAAGAATAAGAACAGAGAAAAAGGGAGAAAAGAAATCTTAAAGCAGATAATGGACAATGAACAAAAAATAATTAAAAAACCAAATAATTCAAAAATAAAACAAGAGATTAAGACCTTGCAAACACAATTTGCAATGATCATAAATAAAGAAATAGAACTGAATATTAAAAGGTTAAGACAAAAAAAACTTTGAATTCGCGAACAAATCAGGTAAATGGCTTGCGTGGCAAATCAAAAAGAGAAAGGAGCAAAATACAATTAATAAAATTACTGTAAACGGAGAAGAGATTGATAATCCGAAAGGAATCAGAAAAGGATTCTTGGATTTCTACAGACAATTATATAAAAACAGAGAAAGAAATAATATGAGGAAAATAGAACGGTTTTTGAAAGAAAAAAAGGTGCAGAAGATCCCGGCAAAAAAGAAAGGCCAACTGAATGCCCCAATAGAAAACGAAGAGATAAAAGAGGTTATAAAGGAACTGAAAAGGGGGAAAGCCCCAGGACCAGATGGATTTACATCAGGTAACTATAAAGATACCATTGAAAGAAGTTATGAATAACATTTTAAAAGAAAGAGACATCCCGGAAACATGGAAAGAAGCATTCATTACATTTATCCCTAAACAGGACTCAGACTTAACACAAGTTAAAAATTATAGGCCCATTTCACTACTCAATACAGACTACAAAATATTTGCAGGGATTTTAGTGAACAGACTGAAAAGATATTACAAGAAATTATTCATAAAGATCAAGCGGGTTTCCTTCCAGGCAGACAGATGAAAGATAATATAAGAAATGTAATTAATATTTTGGAGTATCTGACTGCCAGGAATGAGAAACAAGCTATATTAATGTTTGTAGATGCAGAAAAGGCATTTGATAATATTGCTTGGGATTTTATGTTGAAGAATTTGGAGTATATGGATGTGGGGATAGAGTTCTTTAACGGGATAAAGGCAATTTATACAGAACAGAAAGCAAAGTTGATTGTTAATAATGTGATTACAGAAGATATAAAAATAACAAAAGGAACTAGACAGGGATGTCCACTCTCACCACTGCTATTTATAACGGTCCTAGAGGTTTTTCTAAAGACAATGAGACAAAATGAATTAATAAAAGGGGTGACAGTTGGTCAGAATGAATATAAAGCGAAAGCCTTTGCGGATGATCTGGTAATAACGATTGAAGAACCATTAGAAAGTGTAAAAGAAGTGTTGGACAAGATTGAGAAATTTGGAAATGTGGCAGGGTTCAGATTAAATAAGAAGACAACTAAAATAATCACAAAAAATATGGATAAAAGTATGATAGAAATAATGCAACAGAGAACAGAGATAGAGGTGGTGAAAAAGGTAAAATATCTAGGCATTTGGTTAACTCCTAAAAATATTGATTTGTTTCAGAATAATTATATACCGGTCTGGAACGGAATAAGGAAAGATCTGGAGGTGTGGGGCAGAATGAAGTTATCTTTCTGGGGTAGAATTTCTACGATAAAAATGAGTGTCCTTCCAAAAATGTTATTTTTGTTTCAGACTATCTCCATAATAAAGGGGGTAGCAATTTTTAAAGAGTGGCAAAGAGTGCTCTCAAGGTATATCTGGCAGGGTAAGAAGCCGAGAATTAAATTTAAGTTATCAACAGATGCAAAGGAAAGAGGAGGCTTCGCCCTGCCGGATTTGAAACTATACTACGAAGCAGCATGTCTTTGCTGGTTGAAAGAATGGATAAAATTAGAGAATAAGGAGTTATTAGATTTAGAAGGATTTGATAACAGATTTGGATGGCACGCTCATCTATGGTGTGAAAAGAAGAAAATTCATAAAGGCTTTGGAAACCACATATTCCGGAGTTCACTAATAGAAATATGGGATAGGTATAAAAACCTATTAGAACCAAGAGTTCCACACTGGTTGTCTCCATTAGAGGTTATGAGTGTAAAGAAAATAAATATGAGAGGTAATTGGATTACATATGGTGAATTGATAACCAAAGAAGGAGGAAAATGGAAACTAAAGCCATATGAACAAGTTAGAGAATATGTTTATGATTGGTTGCATTATTTTCTGGTTAATGAAATGTTTAAAAAAGACATTAGAGAAAGTGGTTATGCAGAAAAAGACTCAAAGTTTCAGACAGATGTGATAAATAATGATTGTAAAATTTTGTCAAAAATGTATAAAATAATGTTGTAATGGAATATGAAAGATGAAGAAGTTAAATCGGTAATGGTACAATGGGCCAGAGATTTTGGGTCATAATATACAGTTTGAGGATTGGGAAAAACTATGGAAGGAAAATCTAAGATTCACTGCTTGTATGACATTAAAAGAAAATGTCATGAAAATGTTTTACACATGGTACATCACACCGGTAAAATTAGCAAAAATGTATAAGACGTGTAATAAGTGTTGGAAATGTAAGGAAACAGAAGGAACGTTCTATCATATGTGGTGGGATTGTAAGAAAGTGAAGGGTTTCTGGGAGATGATATATAATGAAATGAAAAAGATGTTAAAATATACATTTGTAAAGAAACCAGAGACCTTTCTGTTAGGGATTACAGGAAAGGAAATAAGAAGAAAGGACTGTAAACTTTTCCAATATGCAGTTAGAGCAGCAAGAATTCTACTGGCCCAGAAATGGAAGCAAGAGGAAATACCGACGATAGAAGAATGGAGACTGAAACTGACAGACTATGCAGAATTGGACAGACTAACTGGGAAAATTAGATATCTTCGATACCAAAAGTTCATCGAGGACTGGGGGAAATTTGTTGAATATCTGAAAAGTATATGTGATGTGCAAACAACGCTAGTGGGGTTTCAAGAAGCACTGTGAAAGCTAAGATATATTGTTAAAAAGAAATAGAAGTGGCAGGGAAGGACCACAGGTATGAAATTTACGGCATGTAATGCCTTAAGAGAGAATATCATGAAAATGATATACAGGTGGTACATAACCCCAGTCAAGCTTGCGAAAATCTATCACTTGCCCGATAACAAATGTTGGAAATGTAAAGAAACTGAAGGTACATTTTTCACCTTTGGTGGACGTGCCCAAAGATTAAGGCTTTCTGGGAAATGATATATAATGAATTAAAAAAGTTATTTAAGTATACCTTCCCTAAGAAACCAGAGGCCTTTCTCCTGGGCATAGTCGGCCAAATGGTGTTAAAAAAGGATAGAACTTTCTATATGTATGCAACAACAGCAGCAAGAATACTCATCGCAAAGTACTTGAAAACACAAGAACTTCCCACGCTGGAGGAATGGCAGATGAAACTAATGGACTATATGGAATTGGCGGAAATGACTGGTAGAATCCGTGACCAGGGAGAAGAGTCGATGGAGGAATACTGGAAGAAATTCAAAGACTATCTTCAGAAACATTGCAAAATTAAGGAATGCTAAAGGGATGTTGGACTGAAAGTAAGTGGTTTCCAGCTGCACAGGTTAAAGTTAATGATAGATCAAGATTAAAGATCAAGATTAAAGATGTTTAAAGAAATGGAAATTTGATATTAAAAGGGAAAATTTTAAAGTTATATGACATTAAGATCAAGGATTAGGTTTAAAAAAGTTGAAGTGATATATTTTAACATTTTATTAAGTTAAAGATTGGGATTAAAAAATTGGAAAAGAAACTGCTGGACAAATAATGTAGATTGGAATACAAAAGAGGGAGGTATGAGGAAGTCTAGAAAATAAGTATTTTAAATTTGGAAATGGAAAAGAGAGTTTGTTTTTAATTGTTAAGCTTTGTGTTTTTTATTGTTGAGTTTTGTACTGTTTTTTGTGTGTGTTTTCTTTTTCTTTTGTTGTTTAAAACTTTAATAAAAAATTATAAAAAAAAAAGAAGTGGCAGGGAAGTTTAACGGCAATATAAACAGAAGAAATGCGTAATTGAGAGGTAAATATGGATGATTGTCAGAGAAGCTGAAGGAAGTCCAAATAGAGTTAAATTTGTGGAAATTTCGATAAGACTGTATATTTGTGTTGAAAAATTAATTAAAATTATTTTTTTTAAAAAAAGAGTGCTCTGCAGAAACAAACTCCTCGCAGCGCTTGATTTATAACAGAACACAACTACTTTATAATATGATCATGGAACCCCCAGAAAATATAAAACCATGCAGCTGCCTAAGAACCCGAATCAGGTCCAACATATAATTATTAATGAGCCATTTCCATATGTACCTTAAGTATATATAGAAACTCAATGAGAGGCCTGAGCTTGCTTTTGCTAGGTAATCTCGCTTATACAGTGGTGCCTCGCAAGACGAAATTAATTCGTTCCGCAAGTCTCTTCGTCTTGCGAGTTTTTCGTCTTGCGATGCACGGTTTCCCATAGGAATGCATTGAAAATCAATTAATGCGTTCCTAGGGAAATCGCCTTCAGACCAGGTCCGGGGACAGTCTGTCCCGGACCTCTTCTGAAGGCTGGGGGAGGCAAGGGCTTTCTTCCCACCCCCAGCATTTTAAAACCCCGCGACAGCGGAGGACTGCTCCGCTGTCCGGGCGAGCGTACCCTGCTGGCGGGCGGCCTGTTACAATCACCCCGGGACAGCGGAGGACGTCTCCGCGGTCCGGGACAACTAAAGCCCCTGGGAAGGCAGGCAGGGGGACAAAGACTTTTGCCCCCGCCAGCCTTCAGAAGAGGTCCTGGACCTCTTCTGAAGGCGGGCGGGGCGAAGTCTTTGCTCCCCGCCTTCAAAAGCCCTCCGGGACAGGCAGGCAGGGGGAGCAAGACTTTCGCCCCCCGCCCGCCTTCAGAAGGTCTTCCCTCCCCCCCGCCCGGCTGCGGAGCACCGTTCCGTAGCCGGGCGGCGGGGGGAGGTCGTCCCTCCCCCCCCCCCGGCGGCGGGGCCCCGGTCCGAAGCCGGGCGGCGGCGGAGGTGTTCCCTCCCCCTGCCCGGCCCGGAGCACCGTTCGGAAGCCGGGCGGCGGGGGGAGGTCTTCCCTCCCCACCGCCCGGCTTCGGAGCACCGTTCCGAAGCCGGGCGGCGGGGGGAGGTCTTCCCTCCCCACCGCCCGGCTTCGGAGCACCGGTCCGACGCCGGGCGGCGGCGGCAGGTGTTCCCGCCCCCCCGCCCGGCATCGGTGCACCGGTCCGACGCCGGGCGGCGGCGGAGGTCTTCCCTCCCCCGCCCGGCTTCGGAGCACCGTTCCCGAAGCCGGGCGGCGGCAGCAGTGTTCCCTCCCCCGCCCGGCCCGGAGCACCGTTCCGAGCCGGGCGGCGGCGGCAGGTGTTCCCTCCCCCCCGCCCGGCTTCGGAGGAGCCTTCCGAAGCCCGGCGGCGGCGGGAGGAGGTGTCCCCGCCCCGCCGCCAGGCTTCGGAGGAGGTCCGAGGACAGTGGGGAAGACGCGCTGCGCTTCCCCGTTGTCCCTGAGATTTACCTATGAGCTGACGTCTTGCGAAGCAAGCCCATAGGGAAATTCGTTTTGCGAAGCGCCTCCAAAACGGAAAACCCTTTCGTCTAGCGGGTTTTCCGTCTTGCGAGGCGTTCGTCTTGCGGGGTACCACTGTATTAAGTCCAATTTGTGACAAACAAGCTCTCATCTCATCAATGCAAAGGAGCCTTTCTCTTTTCTGATTTTGATGCTATACTACACTGAAATATCTAAATATTTCTTTCCCTGTACTTGAATCTCACAACCACACAATCCATCCTTTCCTGACACACCAGTGTGGCACAACACATCCTTTGAGAACCACTGATATAGATGTTAAATGGCAAAGGGGGCAGAATTTGTTGCTCACCTTGTGATCTACTGTGAAGTTAAAGGTGGCAGGGAAAAGGTGAGAATATCTGATGGGAAGAGAGAAATCCTGCCACATCTTCCAGTCCCTAAAACCCACTGCTCCACACACCCATCAGAAGAGCCATGCAGTTCTGTAGCTCCCATCCTAGATGATCCTTTGATGCAAGCAGTGCAGGAAAGATGGAGCTCCTAATGTACCGTTCTACCAGACAGCCTCTTGGGGAAAGACAAGAAGTAGGGCTCATGGCATCTCCTTTTGCTGGAGTCCAAGCTGAATCAGGCACATCCTGGCCCGGAACTGGGCCAGCGGGCCGTGATTGTCTAGAAACTGGTAAGGCGTTCATGTTTTTGTTTTCCTCTTCCCTTCCTGTTCTTTTTCGCTTGTGTGCCATGTTATTTTTTTGGTTTTTAAATTGTGCATAAGCCACTCTCGAAGGCTTTTGGATGAAAAGCAGAGGTAAACTGATCAAAACAATTTAAACAACATTTCTACTAACATTTGTTTCCTCACATCTTTTGAGTTTTGGTTTTATTTTATTTTTTTGCATTTGGTGTTCTTGTTTGTGCTTTTATATTATGAACAATGGGGAAAAAATCATTAATTTATGTGATTTTTTGGGGGGGAAGCATATAATGGGGGCAAAGGACATAAAACAACACATGTCACAAAAACAAGCACGTTAAGCAAAATGCATCCAAAAAAGATGCAGAGGAGGAGAAAAGCAAACTGAAACGTTTCTTTCTTGGTTGGTATGGCAACTGCAGTTGAACCGAACAGTTCAACCGAAAGAGGTTGCATCAAACTGCACTATGGCCAAGCTGTTACCCAAAATTCCACTTCCTTTCTATCCAGGCGCCATGAAGTTGGGAGCAGCTTTTGTGAGATGACGGGAAATCTGTTAATTGATATGGAAAGAGAAAAGCAGGAGAAAGGTTGTTCTG